>BLSH010296693.1:600902-613017 GCA_018402905.1 Glandirana rugosa
GGAGGGTGTCGAGACGAGAGACGTGTACACGTCGTGTCACTACTACAGTGAAAATGTTCCGTTATGGACTCTGACGTTGGTTCACCTAAGTATAAGGAACACCAACAACTCCGTCCGTAGCACGTCGGGGATAATTTAACAACTTTGTCCACGTAGGCTCGTTGATGGAGGACACATTATGGAGCAGTCGGAGTTCTTGTACCGTGAGTCGGACCCTTCAGAGACGTTTGGAGGTACATGTTAGGTACGTTTTTTCCTTTTTTCCGATCACGGTACCTTTACTCGATTTTGTAACAAAAATCTCACGTGCGATCGTTCGGGTTCCGTCCGGACCCGGACCCGGACTTTGTCCCGAAGTTCGGACGGACCAGCAGAACCCGAACTTCCAGGTGTTCGCTCAACTCTAAAAACAATGTTTTAGCTCATTTCCATGGCACTAGCCTTTTTTCCTTTTTTGCATGGATTGTACATGGAGGTTTGCAGAGACTTCCCAGGCTGAGTGCCATGTTCTTGAGGCTGACGAGGTATTACACAGGAGGTAGTTGCTCGGATGCACCTGTTTCAACAATTTAATAGGGGCTGCACGATGCCTGCCTCAACAACCACAAGGAATATGAATCCACTTGGTTGCAGTCTCAGGTATTGCCTTGTAAAAGTGACATCATCACTGTGCTGCACATGTGCAGAGAGCAGAGCTGTGGGAGGGACTCAGCAAGCTCCACCCACTACAAGCTGCCTGCAGAAAACTACAAGAGGGGGTGGGGACAAGACCAGTCACCCTGCATAAGGAGAGAGAGCAGAGCTGTGGGAGGGACTCAGCAGGCTCCACCCACCACAGGCTGCCTGCAGAAAACTACAAGAGGGGGCGGAGAGACAGAATATCAATCAAAAATACAGAAAAAACACATGATACAAATGTTATAAATTGAGTTGCAGTTCAGTGTGTAAAATAAGTATTTGATCCCTAAGCAAAACATGACTTAGTATTTGGTGAAGAAACCCTTGTTGGCAATCACAGGTGAGACGTTCAATGTAGTTGATGACCAGGTTTGCAGACATCTCAGGAGGGATTTTGGTCCACTCTTCTTTACAGATCTTCTCTAAATCCTTAAGGCTTCTTGACTGTAGCTTGCAGTGGTGGCTGGTGGGTTTTTTTGGGAGGGGGGCAGCAAACAACCAACAAGCCCCGCCGCGGCACGGCACTTGCTCATCCGGGGGGGATTTGCTGTTGCAGTACTGACAGCACCCCGACCCCCCCATGGCGTGGCACTCAGTCATCTGGGGGGTGCTGTCACAGGAACTCTGAAGGGCACCCCAGCATCCACCCCCACCCTGCCTGTGAGAAATCCGGTACTTACTGTGCTTTGGCTGTGTCCTCTCCTCCAGGGTGTGGGCAGAGCAGCGGCGGTGGAGGTGCCTGTTCCAGCGGGTGTCTCAGTGCTGTTTCCTCTTCCTTTCTTCCTTAGCACCAGGCACCCAATAGGATTGCCCATGGCTTTGGCCAATCCGGAAACAGGTCTCACAGACCTGTCTCCTGATTGGCGGGGAGGAACATTAGTGTGAAAATAGCAAAAATTAATTCGCTATTGTCATACAATTGGGTGGGATCGGGGTGCAGTGCTCTGCACCCCAAGCCCACCCTATTTTGAAGTCTATGAGAGCCTCTGGCTCTAATCACATGCTTCAAAATACACCCCCTCCTATGCCCGCAAAGTGTATTTCATGCGCCCAGCATCATGAAAGTGGCCAGGCGCATAGATAGGGGGGCGGCGGAGGTGTTGGGGGGGCGCGGAGGTGTTGGGGGTGCGGCATCAGTGCGCCCTCAATGCACGGGTCACCACTGGTAGCTTGGCAACTTAAAGTTTCAGTTCCCTCCATAAATTTTCTATAGAATTAAAGAGGTTGTAAAGTCTTGAGGTTTTTCACCTCAATGCGCCAGGAGCGTTGCCGGGGGACTCCAGAAAAGGAGGTTCGGGGCCGCTCTGTATAAAACCCTTGCACAAAGCAGGTAAGTATGACATGTTTGTTATTTAAAAAAAAAAAGTGAAGCTTTACAATCACTTTAAGGTCTGGAGACAGGGCCACTCTATGACCTTAAAGAGCTTCTTCTTGAGCCACTCATTTGTTGACTTGGCGGTATATTTTGGGTCATTGTCATGCTGGAAGGCCCATCTTCAGTATTCTGGCTGAGGGAAGAAGGTTCTCATCCAAGATTTTACAATTCATGGCACCGTCAATTGGCCCCCAATGCGGCAAAGTTGATTTGTACCTTTAGCAGAGAAACAGCCCCAAAGCATAATCTTTCCACCTTCGTGCTTGACTGTAGGCATGGTGTTCTTAGGGTCATAGTCAGCATTTTTCTTCCTCCAGACAGCCACCTACTGGGCACACCTCTGCAGCACAATAAATATTGAAACTGCCGATCTGATTGTCCCAGCCCTCTATGTTCGGGAAGCCTCCAGAATGAAGGTGGGAGCAATTAAACCCACAGCCAGTGAAATCTAGAACAGCCCAAAAGAAACTGAGAGCTGCTTCAATGACTACACAGAAGACAAAAACTAAAGTTACATATCATCCTTTACTAGTAGGGAGGAGAAGGATGCGGGAGATTGTCATCATTGAGATGGAACAAAGGATGAATATGGTGAAAATAAGTATTTTATTAAAATAAAAATATGGCACTTCTACACCAGAATTGAGACGGTCATCTTAGAAAAAATCCCTAAATACGAACAATTGTGGAAACTCTGGTTGAACCATTTTACTCCCCCAAATCTAGACAACACACTAGTAAACCTTTGAACCGCTTGCCAGCATACATTGGAGCTAACCATTTACCAGACACTCCCCAACTCCCATATGATCTTGGCCAACTTCCCCCCGGGACCCCCCTCTCCCCCTTTGACTCCCCTCCAACTACTACTCTATCTGTTCCCCCTGTCACTGTAAATACTCCTACCACTCCTCTACTCATAAGCCCTTCATATCCTACACGACAAGCCTCTAGCCTTCCACGTGCCTGGGCCGGCAAGCAAGCCCATATGGGCATCCAAAACGGTCCTGCGTTAAACTCATCCCCTTTTCAACCAATGCATTACTGTTTTATGCACTGTAGGTTATATATATATCATGGGCCATGGCCCACATGTTTTAAAGGTTTACTTCTGTAATTTTACTGTACCTCCTTGCCTGCCCTTTACTATGCTTATCGACTGTTTATGTTATAGCAATGTAAACTTCTTCTATGTAACAATAAAATACTTGAACAACAAAAAAAAAAATATATATGGCACTTCTTTATGACAAACAATGCTTTAGCAAACTAAATGATAGGACTTACAAAACACCTATAGAAGTTTGGGCCAAGGGAAAATAATTTGTATTTTTGCTAGGGAGCATCAGATCTTTTACTTGATCTCAGGACTGGGGTTCCCTGTACCGGAAACTGCAAATGCCAGACTCCCAGAACCCTGTGTTGTAGTTTCTCTGCCATTGTCAATCATTAAGACGTAACTCACATGTAAGGAAATATTATATTTTCAATAAATATCTTGAAAAAAATTAACATGGCACAGAACATTTTCAAAAATGTGAAAACTGTATCAAAAATTTACTTCCAGGTGAACTTTTCAATAATAACTCAAGTAGCACGCTCCCTGTTAATACCTAATCATCCATTGGAAATGCATCTTCCATGATTCATAAAGTAAGACTGTTCGCTCTCCTTTTTCTCACCTCTGAAATTAAAATATGCCCCTGTGTGTCGCCGTCAGTTTAAAGCTTGTTGGATGAATAAAAATTACTTTTCTTGTTGCAGGGAAAAGAAAAAAAAAAAAAAACAGGTGGTCCACTTTGTACTTGGAAAAAAAAGGAAAAATATAACAGAAAACTAAAAGCCACAGAAGACTTTTCGCCTCTCCTTGAAATTTCAGATTAAAGAACGGCAACTACTAAAAAGAACAAATAGTTCAGATATAAGAGTGAGATATGTAAAAAAACGGCAGCACTTAGACGTGAATCTCGCCACATGAAAAAAAGGAATTAGCTTTACCAAAAGAGGATAAATCTTTGTAAAAGGGGGGATTTGAAGCGATCGCTTCCTGTGTACATAGAAGCAGGGTTAAAAATCAACAGTTGGAGCGCATTAATATGGAGTCTGTTAATTCTGGAAGGTCTTTCCGTCCTTGGGAGGATTGTTAGACGTCTTCATCCGACTTCGTGAAAATTCAGAGACCTAAACTTAAAGACGGAAACTTACCAAGGCGTCTGTGGCAAGAAAAACAGAGACAAGGGACAAGTGGGCTGACTTTAAGTACAACTGAATTTGCTACAAAATTTCCAATTTTACCAAATTGATAATTCTCAATTTTGCTTAGGCAAAATTTGCTTTACAAAGAAAAATTTTTTTTTTAGAAAAAAAAAACGAAGTGGTCTATTGAGTCTGCCCCTATTTTTTTTTTTTTTTTCATATTTAGTTCTTTGAAGTGGTTGTTAAGCCACTTAGTGTTGTTGCTACAATCCTCTATGTTATAATAAATGCTGTGCTCCACTGTATGCGTTTTGTAAAAAATCCACCGATAAATATTTTATTTTATAGCGTGTGAACAGCCGTCTCTCTCCTCTCCAAGTCTGACAGCAAAGTGGGCAGAGAAACCCCCGCTGACGTCAGCCAGGAAGAGGAGAGAGACGGTCGGTTATGTGAGCACAGAGTGGCGCTATAAAATAAGATATTTATCGGCAGATTTTTTGCAAAACACATACAGTGGGGCACAGCATTTATTGTAACAGAGAGGATTATAGAAACAACAATAACCTATGATACCAGCATGAATGGGGGGGGGGGGTGCCGCCACTGGTACGAGCTTACAGGCAGGGAGGGGTGGGGGAGGAGGACAAAGGAGGACACAGGAGAGCAGAGAAAAAGATCTGTGGATGACGGAGGCACAAGAACTGACCACGGTGTCATGTTTCAGCAGCCATGACAAACCGTGGTCAGTTTACAGGGAGGGGCAGAACCAGGCAGGATCAACCAGGTATTGCAGGTGATTCAGGGGGCAAAATTACACAGCGCAAGCACTGTGCTGTATAACATGCTTTAAGGCAGGGGTGCCCAAACTTTTGAAGACTGAAGGCCATTTAAACAGTCGCGGGCCACAATGAGTGGAGGAGGCAGATGACAGGTCCATGTCTACTCTGCATATGCAGAGAGGACATGGACACAGCCCACTCTACTCTATGGGATCTCTGATCTGATCTACCCAGATGTTTGTTTTTTTTTTTTTTAGTGGATCGTATTGGAGGTAGGTGGATGTAAACAGACACAAATCCGTCTACATCTGCCTCTCCATAGAGGAGAATGGAGGGTCCGATTGGGTCAGACTGATCACTTGAAAAAGGCTGCTTTCACACTGATGCACTTTCCAACTTGCCATCTCAGCGCAGGAGGTCAGGGGCCGGATTAGAGGGCTTCGCAGGCCACTGGTTGGGCACCCCTGCTTTAAGTGATTTGTTTTTTGTTTGTTTTCTTTTGGGTAACAAACACTTTAATTTATATACTGTATGTTTCTTTATATATATATATATATATATATATGTTTCTTTTTTATTACTTTTTTTTGTTTGAGTACAGTTGTATGTTTGTCCCACCTATTTGTGTATCCACTTATTTTTGACTCACTCACTACCTCGGCTGGAAGTCTATTTCAAGCATCAACTACTCTCTTGATAAAATAATACTTTCTCAGATTCATTTTGAACTTTCTTACTGTTAGTGTGAGGTCATTTTGAAAATACTGCCCTCCCTTATTTAGGATGTGTCTGGGGCCAGACAGATAGGTAGGCAGAAGAAGTGACGC
This sequence comes from Glandirana rugosa, assembly GCA_018402905.1. Classification (NCBI taxonomy): domain Eukaryota; kingdom Metazoa; phylum Chordata; class Amphibia; order Anura; family Ranidae; genus Glandirana; species Glandirana rugosa. The sequence continues at coordinate 606,758 of BLSH010296693.1, forward strand.
CTCCTAGTGTACTTTAGCAGGAGAAGGGTATTAAAAGGATCTTTAACCTATGCCCCAGAAGTAATTTGCAACTCATTAGGAGTGGGGGTCACACTTTGACTTTTTTGTCTTGGGTGCTATAGGATCATAGGATATAGGAAACTGTGTTTTGTTGTGCTTTTTTGGGAGAGGGGGTTATTTTTAGGATAGTTATATTTAGTCCACTTAGGAGTACAAGGGGGAGGATGTCTGGTCATGAGGTTTCTTTCTCTCTTGCCTTGGGGGAGTGGGGGACTCTTAGGGAGAGCCTCCCACCCAGAACTTGTTGGTTGGCACTCCTCCTTCCAGTTAGGGGTACAAGAGGGAGGATGTGTGGTCAACAGTTTCCTTCCCCTGTCTTGGGGGGGGTCTATCTTCAAGAGAGGCTCCCTCCCAATGCTCATTGGTTAGCTTTGGCTGATCATGAGGAGTGGGGTCTAGGTGGACCTGAGCGTGCCTTGCCCCCTTCAGGAATAATCCACCATTCGTAAACCAGACCAACTTGATTATATCAACCAGTGGAAGGTAGGAAGTGTGACTTTCTGGTCTGTGTGATGCAGAATAGGACCAATTGAAGGATGAAACAGTCACTTTCGTAATAAAGAGGATGAAACAAATTAACACTTTTGTTTTCCATGCAACAAGGGGATGTTTAAAGAGACACAAGGGGGGAGATGTGTGGCCATCAGGTTCCTTCCTCCCCTGCATTGGGAGGGGGGTCTATCTTCGAGATTGTCTACCATCCAATACTGATTTGTTAACTTTGACTGATCCTAAGGAGTGGGGTCTTTTGGCTAGGTGGACCTGAGTGGGCCTTGCTCATATCAGGAGTCTTGCACCTTGGGGGAGTGGTCCTTCCTCTTCGAGAGGGAGCCATGACACCTTAGTGCGCTTTTCTGTGCGTGTGTTCAAGTGTACTTTTTTGGTTAACTTTGGTGTTTTGCTTTTGCACACAGGACCTTGAGAATATTTAAAAAGTAGCGGTATGCCTGTACAACAGCACAAAGGGCTTTACAAAGGGGCATTGTGCTCCGTTGGCTTGGGGAGAGCAATTGAAATAAAAGCACTTTGAAAAAATCTGGGCTGAGAGCATGGTCACATGACCTGTCAAAGTCATGTGACTGGCTCTATTACAATTAGGAAATCTCAGTGTCACAGGCTCAGCACCGGTACCCCTTATTTTTGGATGGGCATCAATATGCAGACTGCTTTATTGAGAAGTAATGCAGAATATGGAGTTTGGCAATTTCTGCATAACTTGACTTCATTCTTGTTCTCTTGTTTTTGTATTTGATTGCTATTTGTGTGCTGCTTAATTTTGTAATGTTTTTTATATTTTTTTCTGCAAAATAAAACTGCTACAAAACATCCCATAATTAATTTAAACCGTCCATCTAAAGTTTCCAATAAATAGAAGGCGTTATTAAGTCATCCTGAAGGGCGCAGTGTTTGCACAGTTAACGATCTGAGACCTCGGACACCATAAGGCACCCAATGGCAAATGACTGGTTAGCGGACGTTTGAGGTTCTATTTACTAACATTCATCCACAGCCTAAGATCAGATAACTTTTGTCCTTGTTAAATTGCGATTAAATCTGCCAAGTGAAGTCAATTTGAAGGCTTGATAGAATTTGCTCATGTGCAAACACCAATGTTGACACTAGCGAATGGACATTGCTTGAATTGCGTTCCATTGTTGCAGATTAAAGCCGGTCTTTTATCCTCTAAAAAAAAATTAAATAATAAAAAAAATTGATGAAAATTTAAGTGCAAAACTGTAGTGTGGTTTAAGTAGGTTTGCAATGTGGCTTACCTTGTTATTGTCACATTTAGCTCATAGTATCAACTTTTTTTGATATTAAGTGTAAAGTGCGCTGTCAAAACTAAATGTATAAGTTCATAGACTTATATGCAAATACCAAATGTGTGTAAACAATTGATAAAAAAAAAATGACAGAAAACTTGAAACAAACCAGTGAAACAAAGTCTGAAAAACAAGAGTGCTGAAATGAAATAAAATTATGAGTGCAAAAAAAAACTCTAATAGGTAGGTTCAAAATGATGGTTATATTAAGAACAACCTTAATACCAAAAAATTGTGTGTACAAAAATAATTAATTCTCAGCAGAGAAGTCCCAGACGCAAAACCTACACCAAAGCTAATAAGCCTGATTCATTCTTAGCCCTTGCACTTCGAAACCTAGACAGACCACACAAATCGATCCGTCTCCAGACCTCCCAGAATATATATTCCAGTAACCCTACAAACATCCTGCAGACATTCCGCAAACACCTCTCTGCTCTTTACTCAACTTCCACTCCACTGGACGAGTCCCTAGCCTCTGATCTTTTTGCCTCTATCACATTACCCTCCATCTTGGCCTCACAACAATCAAGGTTAGACGAACCAATCACTGATGCTGAAGTACTCAGCGCAATCAAATCCCTCAAACTAAAAAAAAACGACCAGGCCCTGATGGACTGACAACTACTTGCTATAAGAAATTCGCAGACCTTCTAGCCGCCCTTCTCTCAGAAGCCTTTAACGCCGTCCTAAAGGGACACTCATTTAACTCAGATTCTTTGCATGTGACTATTTCCATGATACCGAAACCCCAATCTGACGACTCCTCCTGGACGAATTTTCACCCTATTTCCCTATTAAACATAGATATAAAACTCCTTACCAAAAGCCTGTCTTCCCATCTAAACCTGATCATAGGCTCCCTTATGCATAAGGACCAAGTCGGGTTCATCCCCACCAGACAAGCCAGTGACAATGTCCGAAGGGCAGTCCTCCTTTCTCACTATGCCCGTTCACGCCACATTCCCACTTGCTTTTTTGTCACTGGATATCCAAAAAGCTTTTGATAGCCTCTCCTGGCCCTATCTCCAGTTTATCTTGTGAAAATGGGGCTTCGGCCTTCACTTTCTTCAAAGGGTTACTTCCCTTTACTCGATCACATCAGCCCACATCCGATATGCATATGGTATTCAAATCGGACCCCTTTCCTGTACGCTGTGGAACGAGGCAGGGATGTCTCTCCCCCTCTTATTTTCTTTAGCTATAGAACCGCTTGCTCAACTGATCCGCACAAACCCGGATATTAAGGGGTTAGAAATAGGGGGGAACCATCATAAGCTTTGCTTGTTTGCGGATGATGTCCTTCTGTTCCTCACCTCTCCATTAACCTCCTCTCCTACCTTGCTCTCCATACTTGACCAATTTGATGCCATCTCTGGTTTGGTAGTGAATACCCAAAAATCTAAGATACTCAATGTTTCACTGCCCCCCCCCCCCCCTCTGCAATCACATCTACAACTGGTTCTCCCATTTACCTGGGCGCATCAACACCTCACATACTTGGGCATCAAATTGACACCTGACCCAGCATATCTTATATCTGCCAACTATCCCCCGATATTAACCCATCTTACCAAACTCATGAAATCTTGGTCCTCTCTAACCCTATCATGGTTAGGGCACATCACAGTAGCAAACTCCCTAAAATCTTATACTTATTTAGAGTCTTTCCAATCTCTGTACCCGCCTACTTTCTCCGTATCCTACAACACAGAGTGTCTGCATACACCTGGGATAAGATAAGACCCCGCGTCCCTAAAACAGTACTATATTTGCCTAAAATACATGGAGGCTTGGGTTTGCCTTGCTTCACCGAATGCTATCTATCGGCACAGCTAGCTATCCTTACTAAATATCAATCGACTGCGACCCACTCTCGTTGGGCAATCTACTGTGGCTCCATCCCAAGGACCGCAGGAATGTGACAAACCCAGTGACGCGCCACTCGCTACACTTGTGGGATACTCTTAAATTTAAATACAAGCTTCAATCTCTTCACAACCCCCTCTTGTCCTTTTTACGCAAGTCAGCTTTTTACGCAGCTTGGACCTCTCCAGCCTCCTTTATAAACTGGTTGAATTATGCACCCCTGACATCTGAAAAACATTCCCATCCTTATGTCGTCAGGCCTCCCGAACTCTGAAATTTTTAGTTTCCTCCAAATTAAGCACTTCTTCACCCCTTTCATACGTACTGACTCCTCTCTCCCATCTATAACCACCTTTGAACAAGCCTGTCATCGAGACCCCCATATGCGAGGACTAATCTCCCTCATATACATGCGCCTACCCGACCCCCCACCCCACACATCTCTCTCCTATGCCACCAAATGGACCTCAAACTTGGGTCTAGCCCTGGAATCAAATTAATGGTCCGACATATGGCACAACACGAAGTTGGCATCTCAAAACATAACAGCCTTAGAAGCAAACTACAAGGTCCTGCTACGATGGTACCTGGTTCCTGCTCGGATATCTAAATATGTCCCAATGAGCTCCCCCGCATGTTACCATGTCCAGAGGACGGCACCCACCTTCACATCTGGTGGAGCTGCCCCATAGTCTACAAATTCTGGACAGAGATATTTGATATCATCTCAACCGTAACAAATTTGCAAATTGAACTTTCCCCCTCTGTAGCAATACTCAACATAAAACCCCCCGAAGTTACCAGGAACCAATTTAAACTCTTGTTGCAAATAACTACTGCTGAAAAGCAAATAATCGCAAAAGCTTGGAAATCCCCCTCCCTATCTATCATGGAAGTCAAACATAGAGTTACCAGGGCAATGATACACGCCAAAATTGAAGCGGTTATACTCAACTCTGTTCCCAAATTTGAACGCATCTGGCTGCCCTGGGCAGATCATTTTCTTCCAACAGACTTTGATAACACTCTTCTCCTCCCATGATCGACCATCTACTCCGCTCCCCATTAAATACCCATCATGTCATTTTTACAATCATCTCCTCCTCCCGGTGAGAGAAAAAACCCCCTTCCCCACCTTCTAACCTCCAGCCCCCCACACTTCTTTTTTCTATATTCCCTATCCACTCATTCTATTTTTTCTTCTGTCTTTCTCCATTTTTGCACTGGGGATCATCCCTTTCCCCATTTGTTTTCTTTTTTTTCACTACAAGATGACGAGTATCAGCTAACAACCATCATCGCTCCTCTAGGTGGCTACACCACCTCCTGAAAGTACCCACTTTTTCTCTGTGCCTAATCCCAGGGCCCCATCTGGGCACCGCACCTCAGAGTCTATGAAGGTTTGACATAAGATGTATTATGGGCTCCATGTTTATTAGTTACATTTTGCTAGTATACTGGTTATACAACTAGAAGCACTTGCTTTATCCTCTGATTTGTCTATTCTATGACTATCTCACAACATATGTAAAGTTTGCACTTGCTTGTCTCCTACCTATATGTTTTATGAAACACTTGTCATCCATCCTTGTCTTATTTCAGGGGATGATCCCCGCCTTATACTGTATTGTACTGGTCTCAAGTCTATCTACTCTGTATTACTTTGGTTTATTTCAATAAAAGACCTGAACAAGAAAAATTAGTCATTCTGTGGATCAACTGCTAAATCCAATTATGAAAATGCCCATCCAAAACAATACAAGAGTAAAGGTTCAGTGCAAACATATCCAAAAATGCTTCATCACCATGCTAAGGAATAAATAGATGGCAGCTTACCAGATCCACAGATCCTAAAAGGATCAACTTTTTTTACTTAGGTTTCAAACTATTTTGGCACATTTGTAGGTGCTCCCTCTAGTGGTCATCAGAAAATAAGAGATTGTAATTAGCACCTCTTGTTGACCCATTCTTTGCCAGAGGTTAGCCTTCCTTAATTTGATATTAACGCATTTTCTACAAAAGTGTTTTTAGGGCTGTTTTATATCAGATGCAGCCGGGTGAATTTTTAACCACTTCAGCCCCAGGAAGGGTTTACCCCCTTAATGACCAGGCCATTGTTTGCGATACGGCACTGCGTTACTTTAACTGACAATTGCGCAGTTGCATGACGTTGTACCCAAACAAAATTTATGTTCTTTTTTTCCCACAAATAGAGCTTTCCTTTGGTGGTGTTTGAAGACCTCTGCGGTTTTTATTTTTTGCATAAACAAAAAAAAAGACAGAAGATTTTGAAAAAAAAAAACAATATTTTTTACTTTCCGCTAGAAAACATATCCAATAAAAATATGCAAAAAAGTCAAATGTCTTCATCAATTTAGGCCAATATGTATTCTGCTACATGTTTTTGATAAAGAAAAAAATTTACAGAGAGAAGGGGGGTTAAGTATACAGAGAGAGGGGGGATTCAGTATACAGAGAGGGGGGTCAGTATACAGAGAGAGGGGGGAT
>BLSH010296693.1:626991-642175 GCA_018402905.1 Glandirana rugosa
AGGGTCAGAATCAGGTATTCCAAGTCCTAACTCAACTGGGTGGGAAACGTCGATATTGTCGAAGTTGAGAAGACCCTTCCGACGGAGTCCTATAGGGTAGTTATGGAGGCGGAGCCTACCCACACGTATGCTGCCATGGAGTCTATCAGGAAAGGAAAATTACGGTAAGTATCTGATAGTAAATTTTCCGTTATTTGTGGGGAAAAAAGGACATTAATTTTGGTTGGGTACAACGCCGCACGGCCGCAGTGCCGTATCGCAAAAAGCGCTCTGGTTAGAAAGGGGGTATGAATTAGAGCAGAGACTACGAGCCAGGACTTCTCATCCAACATCAGTGCCTGACCTCACAAAAGTGCTTTGGGAAGAATGGTCAAACATTCCCATAGACACTCCTAAACCTTGTGGGCAGCCTTCCCAGAAGAGTTGAAGCTGTTATAGCTGCAAAGGGTGGGTCAACTCAATCCTGAACCTTATGGACTAAGACTGGGAAGCCATTAAAGATCATGTGCGTGTAAAGGCAGGCATCCCAATACTTTTGGTAATATAGTGTATGTTTTGAATCATTTTTTACACTAATTTTATTTATTAATGGTGGCAAATTGATATAAATTGTATGGATATATGATTCATGAATTGGTATGTTGTATGTAGATATATGAGTTTCACTTATTTATGAATTGATATTTATTATCTATGCATATTTGCAGTGTATGAAGCACTTCCTTAGCATTAAATTATAGATAAAAATGTAACACTAAGTGGAAGGGCCTCCTCCTTCTGGAATCACATGATTCAAGGTTGTATTAAAAAAGCATTCCAGGCAACACTTCAGAGCCAGAATCTCATTAAAGATAAAATCCGGCTTCTTTACATTGCTTGTTTGGGATTTAAGGGCAGCAGCTTCATTATTTTTTTTTTTTATATATGCTTTTTGAATGGGCCCAGTGTAGCAATTTTCATTTATTTAAATGTGTTGATTGTTTTATTTGTTATTTTATTAATTTTGTATGTATGTTGGAATGACCTACTTAACCACTTCAATACCGGACACTTTTATACTAGGTTCTCACCTATGCGTTTTTAGTGCGTTTTGCATACCACAGTCCATTCAACATGGTTTCCTATGGTACACGTTCACATCTATGCGTTTTGCAGCCGGCGCATTTTTGGAAAGGGACAGGGACTTTTTTCCTGCGTTTTGAGTGTAATAGACTTCAGTGGAATCGCACCAGAAATGCAAGCGTTGTGTTTATGATGCTATTTTTGATGTGTTTTGCATTTTACGTTTTTTTTCTGTTTAAACACTGTATATAGCTGGTTGCTAAGGAGCGGGCTGGAAAGCCATTCGCTGCATCCTTAACTACCCATTAGTTATCAGCTGTCAGCAGTTCCCCGCTGACAGCTGAATGTAAGAAAAAATTGCCAGCAAAAAAAAAAAAAAATAGCGAAAAAAAAAAAAACGCCGCCCCCCCCAGGTGCATACCAGGCCCTTCGGGTCTAGTATGGATCTGGAAGGGACCCCCCCCCCAGACCAAAAGTTTAAAAAATGGCGTGGGGTCCCACCCAAAATCCATACCAGACCCTTATTCGAGCTGGGTGCTTTGGGATGGGGGGCTCTGCCAAAACCAGGTACCCACCCACCCCCCCAAAAAAGGTGCCAAATGAGGCACTGGAGGGTTGGGTGGAAGCAAACGGGTGGAGCTTCCCCTTTTGGGTGGAGCTCTGCTTTAAGGAGGAGTGAGTGGTGGGTATGAAAAATGCAGCTCAACCGCACATTTTTGCCACCCCCTCTCCCCAACCACAAGTCTAAACGAAGCCTTATTGTGTCTGCTTCCAGAAAATATATAATGTGTGGGGGTTTCTAATTAATCTTCAGGCCTAGAATGATTTTTTAAACATGTGTGCTAAAAACACAAAAACGACTCTTACAGCAAAGGGGTTAACCCCTTGTAAGGGTAGGCAGGGAACATCCTCCATGTTTCCCTTCTCATTGGGCGCCAACCAAGGGTCACGGGAGGCCTGCCTGAAGTGGGTTTTTCTGGGCAAAGCTAGGCACCTTGTACAGGGTCACCTTACTACACATGGGGTACCTTTGCTTTGTGCTGTCTTCATCAATGCCCTGGGACAAATCTGAGGCTGCTGTGGGGGGGGGGGGGATACTCAACCTCAATACGGACCACTACTTTTAGGTGTCCGTTTATGAAGCAGTGGAAAAAATCCACTGCTTTGTTCTCCGGCATTCACAGAGGAGATTGTTCTCCTCTGTGTGCCAGTTTATGAAGCCGTGTAGATTGCTTCACCTCTAGCGATGTGAAGAGATCTACAAACGGTTCAAACAGCGGAGAACGCCCCCTGATACTGGAATCTCATGAAACATTACGAGATTACAGCACCAGAAATTCACAGAAACTCAGAGATGTTGGTTTATTAAGCAGTGATTAATTATCACTGCTCAGTAACGGACATTCTCCGAGGAGCCCGCCCAAATAGTTAATAAAATTATAAGTCCCCCTACACTATATATGTATATATAAGCACATACACACATCATATACATGTATGTACATATATACACATATACAGGGCAGGGGGACATAGCTAATGTGTTGGGGCGTCTGAACGAGGCAGGAGGAAGTCTATAATCTTCCTCCTTCCCCAGGATTCCCTCTAAACCCCCCCCCCCCCCCGGTTCACCACCTCTGAGCTGGTGAATCGGGCAGTGTGATATCTGACCCAGATCGCCAGTGAAGTGCGGAGATCGCAGCTTCATAAACTGGCTGTTTCTGTGTCAGTCAATCACAGTTCTCCATGTGCAGAGATAAGCGGTGGAGAACGCGTTCTCTCCCCATTATCTCTGCTTCATAAACCAAAAAAGAGCTGTGATCAGCGGTGATTCTTGGGATCACCGCTGATCACAGTTTCAAAAATGGAATGAACATACACTTGTTCTCCAGTTAACTCTCAATACCCCACCACAATGTTCACCTTCTCTGTAATCTGCATTTAGGAGGGACACGCTGAGCCAATGCAAACATCCACCTGTCCAGCGTTTTCCATTTACCGAGTAGTGGAGTGGGCCCCGCCGTGCATTCTCCTCACGTGCGCTTAGCTTGAGCTTCCGTGCCTCTGTGCAGGATAGGAACCTCTGTGGCGCAAGTCAGCTCCCTTTGCTCTGGGAGACATACCACTGGATGAAGGAGAGCCAACAACATCTCTCTTGCTGTTAGAGACCATTCCATCTATAACAGATACATGCTACAGACAAGCTGCTTGTTAAACTTCCGTTACTCTTGGCAACCACTTATGTCTTCACACTACTTCACTACACACTGATGTGTTCATACCCCAATGTGTTAAGACCCAACTCAGTGAACTATGTGTGCTGGTTACTTGCGATACAACTCAGCATTTCAATATTTTATTAAGTGCAAAATGAACATTCCAAAGTCCAACATATAAGTGCAAGGTTTTTCCTACGTCCCTACTCCTAGCTACAGGCTTGTGCTGCTCTGGCATATCTGCAAAGGTGAAGTCCAAAAAAATTACAGTCCTTCAGAGGTACTCTCATGCAGATGTAAGTTTTTCAGAGGCATGCTTCTGTGCTGGTATCTTCTGGGGGAACCCTAGGTTCAGATGACTTTACATCCAGATGGCGATAGATGATCTCCATTGCTCCTCATGGGTATCATTCTCCGTCTCTCTCCCTTACGGGCCCTGGTTGCAGCTATTTCTTTTCCTTGGGCTTTCCAAGGGGGACCTTCCAGAACTCTCTGTCCACCAGATAAAACTCTCTTACCAGACCACTGACCCATATTTATACCACAGGATGAGTGGGCCAGACCCAGAGAAGAATCTCACAAAAGACCAATGTGACGGAACCGCTTGGCACCCCGATTAGGTGCTTCCTGCCACCAAACAGTGCCTCCTGCCCTCCAAACTGTTACAGCAGACCAAGAGCTAATGCCCACTTTTTACCCAAAGCATCGCACACAGACAAGATGTTGGGATAGAACCAAAGGAATGACTGTTTATTGAAACTCAGACACATACTTTATACCTCACAGGAGGACATTCTCCTCTTGAGGATATTAGCAATGCAATGCAAACTGTAAACAGTAATATAATTAACATAGCTAAATGTAGCCATGTGCTCCCTTGAGATTGGCTGGTAGTAGTAGTTCCCCTGATAGCTGACCTCAATCACACAATATATCACACATCCGGAGACACTGAACAAGCTGGCTCTTGTTTTTGTTGTTTTATTTAGGGGAAATAACTTGGATGGGGATAAGGGGTAACTGTGGGATGCCCAAGGAATTATGGTACATGAATTCCATATACAAGCCTGTATATGGGCACCTCACTGTAGGCCATCCCTCTGCAGACTATTGCTCCTCTCAACTCTCCAGCACTTCACTTGCTGACTGTTTCTTTTACAGTTTTCTCACTACAGAGAACTCACAGCTTTACACTTCTTTGTTTCTCTCCAGCTAAGAACTTAGTTTCCAGCCTGGAGGGAAATTTATCAGGCTTCTCTTCATGGTGGTTGGCACATGGAGAGGCCTAATATGTTTCAGCGGGACCTCAGGGACACCCATTACAGGCCAGGGATCATGGGCCCCTGAATGTGCAGCAAAAACTTGAGTTCTAACCTGGCCTTTGACAGACTACAACCCCCAGCCCATCCTCCTCCAGGTCCCATCAACCTGCTGCCTGGCAGTGACTCTCCTTTCCCTTGACTGGCTCCCACAAACTGTCCACCATTTCTCTCCTAGCCTACTCCAGCACTTTCTCCTCCAGTCCAGGGATTGTCACTCACCACACCGGTGGATACTTTAAAGTCTCTCTCCTCCTGTAGCACCTCAGCTTTTCTTCTGTTCCTCCTGTGCAGCTCCAGGAATCATTCTCCTTCTTGACTGCACCCGAACCCTCAGGCCCTAAGGCCAACCTCCCCAGACTGAGGGCGACCTCCTGGGTAGGAACCTGCTCCACAGCACCTCTGCTACATCTCCAGATTTCCACCTGACTCTAGTCCTCTCGGATTGGGCTGACTCTGAGTATTTAAGGAGGCCTGCCCCCTGCCAACCCTGCTTGGGGATTGGTCAGGGTTCCTTAGAACACTCCAGATGGCTCCACCCATCCCCCAGCTCTCTGACCAGACAACATTCTCCAGGTTTCTAGAAAGAAGTGGGAGGTTCTGGTGACCTCATCTGTTAAGTCCACACAATCCTTCCTGAGCCTCTCCTCCTAGCCCAGATCAAAACATTTAGGCCTGCACATTACAGTCAGACCTGAATAAATGTACCTCTTCTAGCCAAAACCCTGCTAGAAAACACTCCTATACTATTGGGGTGCTACATAAACAACAGCCAACATATACTATAAGGCCTCATACACATGGACGTTTTTTGACGCCGGCGTTTTCTGGCGTTTTTTGCAGCTCTCCATGTTAGTCAATGGCCCCATAAAAATGCCAACATTTTTGAGCTGTAGATGGCGTCGGCGTTAGTGAGCTGAAACTAGAACCCGCGGCCAGCGCGTTCTGAGGCTGTAACGTTTTGTCGTTTTTCGACGCCGCAAAATGCCAACTAACGCCAACTAATACTGTACCGGCGTTAACCAGCGTTTTTTGACGACGACGTTTTTAGGTTGAAAAATAGCAGAGGGATGATTTTTAAAAAAAAACGCCTATTGACGCCGACGCTCACTAACGCCGATGCATAACGCCGAAAAACGCCGTTTTTTTTTCCTTGACGTCGGGCCCCACCTTTTGTTTATTTTTTTGGAAACGTCCGTGTGTATGAGGCCTAAACATTAACCTAATTAAACAACTAGCTTTGATTAGTCAGGGGGTGACCAGACCATCCAGCAACAAAGTTTATTACACATTATCATAAGTGTACACACAGAGATGATCAGACAGACAGAAACAATAGAACAATGGGAACTACAGCCTTTTGCTGCCCTGGCATATCTGCAAAGGTGAAGTCCAAGAAATTACAGTCCTTCAGAGGCACTCTTATGCAGTTGTAAGTCCTTCAGAGGCTGTTCCTGTGCAGTGTCTTTGGGGCGAACCCCAGGTTCAGATGACTTTACATCCTGATGGCAATAGATGATCTCCTTCTGCTCCTCATGGGTATCATTTCCTGTCTCTCTCCCTTATGGTCCCCGGTTGCAGCTATTTATCTCCCTTGGGCTTTATACAGGGGAACTCCCCAAACTCTCTCTCCCCCAGATTGAATTCTCTTACCGGACCACTGTCCCATATTTATATACCACAAAATCAGTGGGCCAGACCCAGAGAAGAATCCAGCAGGAGGTGCTTCCTTCTGCCAAACAGTGCCTCCTGCCCACCAAACCATTACAAAAGACCGAGAGCTAATACCTGTCTTTTACCCAAGCATCATACATGGACAAGATATTTGGATAGAACCATAGGAATGAATGGTTATTGAAACTCAGACACAAACTTTATACCCCACAGGAGGACATTCCCCTCCTGAGGATATTAGCAGGACAACGCAAACTATAAACATGAATTTATTTAACATAGCTAAACAACAGCCAACATATACTATAAACATTAAGCTAATTAAAGAACTAGCTTTGATTAGTCAGGGGGTGACCAGACCATCCGGCAACAAAGTACACATTATCATAAGTATACACACAGAGATGATCAGACAGACAGAAACAATAGAACAATGGGAATGCATAATGAGGAGGCACATAATGGGGAAATGATACAATGGAACAAAGACACTTAACACATTAAACAGATTATAGCAGGAAACCTCAAGAATCAGGTTGCTTCGAGCTGAGGATATTAATCTCTGCTCTTAATATCACAGTCTAAAGTAGTCATTTCTGGTAATGGCGCATCTAGGCCCTAAATATGGATCTCGGGCCTAGATTCCCAGAGTCTGTGTGTTTTGGGGAGACATGGACTTGAATCAAAAAGAATACCACATCAAGGGTCCTCTAGGGATATACCTCCCAAAGAGTAGAGTTCCCTCAAAAGCCAGGGCCCATAGTTCATAGGCAAGAGGCCACCCTGCAGTCCCTTCAAAATAAGATGACCAGATTTTTCAAATGAAATCCGGGGACATATTTTTTTTTTACTAGTAATGGTGGCAATCGGGAACTTATAACGGGACTGCGATATTGCAGCGGACAAATCGGACACTAAGTGACACTTTTGATACTTTGTGGGAACCACTGACACTAATACAGTGATTAGTGCTAAAAATATGCACTATCACTGTACTAATGACACTGGCTGGGAAGGGGTTAACATCTAGGGCAGTCAAAGGGTTAAATGTGTGCCTTACCAGTGTTTTCTCACTGTGGGGGAAGTGCTTTTTCTAAGGGAAGGCATAGATCCCTGCCCCTGCTTTGCAGGAACACGGGACCAATTCTTCCATACTGACAGAATGGCGATCTGCCTTGTTTACATAGGCAGACCGCCGTTCTGCCTGTGTACAGAATGATCGGTGGGTACCGGCGGACATTGAGTCTGCTGGACCCGCTTATCTTCTCTGATACCCATAAATGCAGGATCACGTATATATATATACACATGATCCTGCGCAGCACAAAAGGGGCATAGAAAATGAAAAAAATACCCCCCCCCCCAAGCTAGTAGGAGCGTAATTCAGATTTTTTTTTTATAATTCTGCACTGACTGTCTTTGAAATTGCCCGGGCCCCTGTTCATATCCAATCCGGGGACAGAACCAGGGACAAACTTGGTCCGGGGACAATGCCCTCAGTCCGGGGACTGTCCCCAGAAACCGGGGACGCCTGGTCACCCTACTTCAAAAGCCCCCCTCTTGGCTGGATCTGTCACAACCAAAGAATGGGAAAAGGCATTAACTCCCACCCTTCTGGCCTGGGACAGCACCTATCTGGCTATTTTTAGCCTGCTTGCACCCTTTTATGACATCAGAATATGAATAAAATCAAATCTGGTACTTTCTACATTCCCTACTCAAGCGTTTAGTAGCCGAAACTCAGACATCCTCTGCAACTCCAACTTATGCTGACCAGCTTGCCCAGCAGATATCAGATCTACTGGCAGGATCAATAGTTAATAAAACTAGGTTACCGAAGGGACTCTGAAAAAAAGGGCACAAAATTATTTGTAAATGCTATTGTTCGAATTCATCAAGTACATCATTTTTTTATTTATTTCCACTTAAGTTTAAGGGGGCACTCTTTACGTCCAGAGGAAAAAAGATTTCATCTCAAAATACGGAAAGGTTTCTTCACAGTAAGAGCTGTGAAAATGTGAAATAGACTCCCTCCAGAGGTGGTTTTGGGCAGCACGGTTGATTGCTTTAAAAAAAGGCCTGGATTCTTTCCTTAATGTAAATAATATAACTGGCTACTGACATTTTTAGGTTAAGTTGATCCAGGGTGAATCTGATTGCCTCTCTGGGAATCAGGAAGGAATTTTTTCCCCCGTTATAGCAAATTGGATCATTGGCTTTGCTGGGTTTTTTTTTTGCCTTCCTCTGTATCAACTGTGGGTGAAGGATTGTATATGGGATTATTTGGTTATATATATATGCATTTTCTTTTTGGTTGAACTAGATGGACTTGTGTCTTTTTTCAATCTGACTAACTATCTAACTATAGAATAGACACAGGCGAGTGTGACATTGTCAACTTAATACTAAAGCCTTGGCAATGTAGGCAATCTAACTTAGGCTCCATGCACACTGTATCTCAAAAACGACCGTTTTTGGTCATTTTGGTGTTTTTTTTAACAGCCCAAAAACGCCACTTTATTTTATCCTATGTGTCCATGCACACGTGGTCGTTTATTGTCTTTTATCAGCAGTGGCGTTTTTGGGCTGTTATCTGAACGCCCTGAATTGGCATTCAAACGTCGTTCTCCTGACCACAAAAAAACGCCAGACGCCACTAAACGCCGCTAAACGCCGGTATATCGGCGTCTGGCGTTTTTTTGCAGTCAATGGAAGCCAATGAAGTAAAAAAAAAAAAAGCCAAAAAACGCTGACGCCGAAAAACGCAGCTAAACGCCGCTTACAAAACACTGCAAATAGAACGTTTTGTGAGCAGCGTCTCCTACCCAACGCTGAAACAGCCCTATAGCGTCCAGTGTGCATGGAGCCTAACTAAATAGGTTGTTGTTGTTTTAGTTTTTATTTTTTTTAATAGAAAAAAAAAAACGCTGTTGTCTCACTTTTTGAAAAAAAAAAAAAAAACTACTGGCAAGGACTGAAAAGAAGAATGCAAGAAGTTGATCTGAAGGTTAACACTGACGTTCTAAATCCACGTTTTCTACGCGAAGGTGAGTTTCCATACAACCAGATGCCATTGTTACGAATTAATATTAGGAGGCTTTGAAATAACTTCTCTCTTATTGATTCCAAGATGCATGATACGTGTCCTAGTTAAACTTCAAGGTCTGTACACCACAATACAATCACAAGATCCTACAACTCCATTATGCGGGGAGCCATTGTCACACAGAGAGCCGAAGAAGGACAGAACAAACGCGGCACAAACTGTACGGGAAACAAAAAAAAAAAAAACGCTTCACGCTTTACAAATACAACATTACACTTTAACCTGTCCAGAAGAAATGAGAATTGCAATGGGCAGAATAATAACTAATAGGTTTCCGTTGTTGAAAATCGTTACTTTTTGTCCTACTGCGAACAAAAAACAATTTTGACACTTTGCCCCGTTGTGCTGAAAACGGAAATTCGATTTGCATATCATAAAAGAAAAATAATATTTAAAAAAAAAAAAAAAATAGAAAAAAAAAATCTGAAAATAATGAAATAATGTTAATTACATTGGCAACGGAGAAAAGTTTTCAGGAAAAAAAAAAAAAAAAAACGAAGGTCAGAGTCATCTGTTGGAGACGATCCATGCGGTTTCTACCTCCCGTCAATTTACACTTCCAACAAGAACTTAATAACAAAACGATGTTTGGAGTTTTAGCCGCCGCAATTTACATCCTCCGAAAAAGGTGAGAACTAACACACACAAAAGCCTCGTTATTCCACTTCCCATCGTCGCTCAACAAACAAGCCGCAGGTTTTTTTTATATTTTTTCTCTATTTTTTTTTTGTGTCGGAAACTGTGATAAATACTTAGTTCACGTTTAGGAAGTGTTATCAAACTTATTTTTTTTTTTCACTCAGTTTAATTCATTCAAATCTTTTTTTTTTTTCAACTTTTTTCAAACATTTTTGTCTGACGATAAACCTTTGTTTATCCCAAGCATGTTTAAATTCATTACTGTCGGTAGATATTCTGTGAATTAAAGCATACTTTAAGTGATACTAAACACACACTGTTTAATTTGCATTATCACTTCTCTTTATCTACATAGATGATGGCGATTCAGCTCCGGAAAGGTTTTACCCCCCCTCCTGACCAGTTTAACGTATCGAAACTAAATGAAACTAAACTAATTTTTTTGTCATGCACGTGACTTGGGCCCCCTTGCAGAAGCCCCCTCCCCCCATACAAAAATTTTATAAAGCAATATAAAAAAATTATATAAAATAATATCAAATAAATAATAATTAAAAATGCTTTCTTTTATTAAATGTAGATTTAATTTATTTTAATTAAATACCGATAATAAATAAATAATAAATATAAAAAAAACACATAATAATCAATTGTATTACATTAAAAAAAAAAACTTTTTTTTCTTAATCAATATACGGCTGCCATGTGAGCTGGCTCATTCCCAGCCTGTCTGCAGGGAAACATCATTGGGAGGAGCTTCTAGTCCACTGCTGTTAATTTACGTGTTAAAAAATAAACAGCCTTTAGAATACAGATTTAAAATACATAATATAAAAAATGTTTTAAACATCATAAAAATATGTATTTGAACAATATTATTTTGTGCAAACACATCGCGTGGGTTATCTAGTGGGGGTTCTGCCAATCACAGCCTGTTTCACGCCCCTTCAGCCTGTGTCTATTGTTTGTATGGACTTGTTTAAAAGGAGGTGAAGCCTCCATTAAACACTTGACCTCCAGAATATTTTACCCCCTTTCTGACAAAGCAAGGGTCAGGGAAGGCAGCAATCAGAGTGTAATCTGTTATGCAAGCAAGGGTCTGGGCAGGAAGCAATCAGAGTGTTATCTGTTATTTAAGCAAGGGTCAGGGCAGGCAGCAACCAGAGTGTAATCTGTTATTCAAGCAAGGGCCAGGGAAGGCAGCAATCAGAGTGTAACCTGTTATGCAAGTAAGGGCCAGGGCAGACAGCAATCAGAGTGTAATCTGTTATTCAAGCAAGGGCCAGGGAAGGCAGCAATCAGAGTGTAATCTGTTATGCAAGTAAGGGCCAGGGCAGGCAGCAATCAGAGTGTAATCTGTTATTCAAGCAAGGGCCAGGGAAGGCAGCAATCAGAGTGTAATATGTTATGCAAGCAAGGGTCAGGGCAGGCAGCAACCAGAGTGTAATCTGTTATTCAAGCAAGGGCCAGGGAAGGCAGCAATCAGAGTGTAATCTGTTATTCAAGCAAGGGCCAGGGCAGGCAGCAATCAGAGTGTAATCTGTTATGCAAGCAAGGGCCAGGGCAGGCAGCAATCAGAGTGCAATCTGTTATTCAAGCAAGGGCCAGGGAAGGCAGCAATCAGAGTGTAATATTTTATGCAAGCAAGGGCCAGGGCAGGCAGCAACCAGAGTGTAATCTGTTATGCAAGCAAGGGCCAGGGAAGGCAGCAATCAGAGTGCAATCTGTTATTCAAGCAAGGGCCAGGGAAGGCAGCAACCAGAGTGTAATATGTCATGCAAGCAAGGGTCAGGGCAGGCAGCAACCAGAGTGTAATTTGTTATTCAAGCAAGGGCCATGGAAGGCAGCAATCAGAGTGTAATTTGTTATGCAAGCAAGGGTCTGGGCAGGCAGCAATCAGAGTGTAATCTGTTATTCAAGCAAGGGTCAGGGCAGGCAGCAATCAGAGTATAATCTGTTATTCAAACAAGAACTGGGGCAGGCGGCAATCAGAGAGTAATCTGTTATCTAAGTGAGGGTCCGGACAGGCGGAAATCAGTTAGTAATCGGTTATCCCTTCAAGGGGTCAGCAACAGCAGATTCAACAAAACCAGGCTTACAAAAGCCAGACCTGATGACCTTAGGTTGGGACCTTGGGTGATTACAGATTCATATAAATTATTGGGTCTTTAGGGGGCATTTTTATTTAAAGTGGTTTTAAACCATTGTGGCTAAAATCTGCTAACATAAACAGTTCTTGGGAAGTTTATGAGAAGGAGGGAGAGTCCACGTGGGCAACCGGTCCAAGAGTTGAAGCAAGCTCTTAAGACACTGTAGACAAGAGAGAAAGGGGACTGGCGCCTCTAAGTGTAGTATTTCACAACCATTTATTATTAAAAACAACAGGTAGCCACTCACATGATGCAGAAGATAAAAATGCACATCATAGATTAGCAGTACTTCCGTGGTGCTGGCGAGATTGTACTGCGGGGCTCATGCTCTCAGTAAGCCATCAAGAGGGACTGGAAAGCTGCTGGACCCACGGGGCCAGGGTGGGAGGAAGCTGATGGCAGTCGGGAGTGTTGGAGCGAAGCGTGATATGCAGCACTGGCCAGAAATGGCGCAACGCAGTCATAGCGCTCTATCTGGGGTTCGCTTGAACTGTCAAAATTTGTTTTTTAAAATGATACAATATAACAGTTCAGAGTAAAAACTTTTTACAGATGATGCCCAACAAAATGTTTAATACATTTAATAAAAGTAATTATTTCTTTATTTTTTATATGTATTATTTATTTATCATCATATATATTCTTGACCCTACATAAGTTTTATTATTTATTATGATATAAAAAAGCTTCATTTAATAAAAGAGAGTTTTTTTTTTTAATTATAATTTATTTTATTATTATATTATATTATTATACAGGATTTATATAGCGCCAACAATTTGCGCATCGCTTTACAACTTGAGGGCAGACAGTACAAATACAATACACTTAAATACAGTAGGAATCAGAGGGCTCTGCTCATTAGAGCTTACAATCTAAGAGGGAAGGTCAAGAGATACAAGAGGTAATAACTGTGGGGGATGTGCTAATAGAGAAGATAAATGTACAGTTGTTAGGTGGGAGCCAGATAGGCTTCTCTGAAGAGATGAGTTTTCAGGGATCGTCTGAAGGTGGACAAACTAGGAGAAAGTCAGACAGATTGGGGTAGAGCATTCCAGGGGATGGGAGAGGCTCTGGAGAAGTCCTGGAGGCGAGCGCGGGATGAGGTGACAAAGGAGCTAGAGAGCAGGAGGTCTTAGGAGGAGCGAAGAGATCGATTTGGTTGGTATTTTGAGACCAGGTTAGTGATGTAGCTGGGAGCCAAGTTGTGAATTGATTTATAAGTTATTGTTAGGATCTTGAATTTAATACGTTAGTTGAGTGGCAGCCAATGTAGAGATTGACATAGGGGTGTAGCAGATGCCGAGCGGTTTCAAGGTGGATGAGTCTGGCGGCAGCGTTCATAATGGACTGAAGTGGGGATAGGCTATTTAGAGGTAAGCCAGTGAGGAGGGAGTTGCAGTAGTCGAGGCGAGAAATGACCAGGGAGTGGATTAGTAGCTTTATGGCGTCTTCGGTTAGGAAGGGGCGTATCTTGGAGATGTTGCGGAGGTTTTGGATAGCGGTTTTGGGGCTGAAAGGTCAATTGGGAGTCTAGGATTACACCTAGGACCTTGGCGTGGGGAGATGGGTTGATAGTTGAGCCGTTGGATTTTGACAGAGAAATCTGGGGAAGTGGCACGTGGGGGAGGAAATATCATAAGCTTGGTTTTGGATAGGTTGAGTTTGAGTGATGTGACATCCAGGCTGATATGTCTATCAGTAAGTTGGTGATGCGTGAGGAGACTGATGGAGAGATCTGGGGGGTTGAGAGATAGATTTGTGTGTCATCAGCATAGAGATGATACTGAAAGCCATGGGAGGCAATCAACTGACCCAGGGAGGAGGTGTAGATTGAGAAAAGGAGAGGTCCAAGAACAGAACCTTGGGGGACACCGACAGAGAAAGGAAGATGAGAGGAGGAAGTAGAGTTGTAGGTGACACTGAAGGAGTGGTGGGATAGGTAGGATGAGAACCAGCAAAGATTACAGTCACAGAGACCAAAGGCATGGAGTTTTTTGAGGAGGAGGGGGTGGTCCACTGTGTCAAAGGCAGCAGAGAGGTCCAGGAGTAGGAGTACAGAATAGTGTCCATTGGTTTTAGAAGTTATTAAGTCATTAGTGAGTTTAAGGAGAGCAGTTTCTGTAGAGTGCTGAGGGCGAAATCCAGACTGAAGGGGATAAAGAATTTTATATTATTTTATTATTATTTAATTGATATTATTTTATATAATTATTTATTTTGATTTATAATATCTTTGTATGGGGGGGGGGGGGGGATTCTGTCAGGGGGCCCAATGAGGTTTCTTGACCTTACATAAGTTTTATTTATTATTTTAGATTATTTTAGATCATTTTTTAATATCGTTTTATAATATTTTTGTATGGGGGGCTTCTGTCAGGGGGGCCCAAGGGGGTTTCCCCCTTGTGCCCCCTTATAAATCTGCTACTTTAATTGGCTAATTATCTGCTGGGTGTGTTGGAGGTGGTGGTGGGGGTTTCTTGACCTCACATAAGCTTTATCATTTATTATGATATAAAAGAAAGCTACATTTAATAAAATAAGATTTTTTTTAATTATTCTTTATTTTAGATTATTTTATTATTTAATAATATTATTTTATATATTGTTTTATAATATTTTTGTATAAGGGGGGCTTCTGTCAGGGGGCCCAAGCCAGTTTCCCCCTGTGCCCCCTTATAAATCTGCTACTTTAATTGGCTAATTATCTGCTGGGTGTGTTGGAGGTGGTGGTGGGGGGTTTCTTGACCTTACATAAGCTTCATTATTTATTATGATATAAAAGAAAGCTACATTTAATAAAATAACATTTTTTTAAAATTATTCTTTATTTTAGATTATTTTATTATTTAATAATATTATTTTATTTATTGTTTTATAATATTTTTGTATAAGGGGGGCTTCTGTCAGGGGGCCCAAGCCAGTTTCCCCTTGTGCCCCCTTATAAATCTGCTGCTTTAATTGGCCAATTATCTGCTGGATGTGGTGGTGGTGGTGGTGGGGGGGGGGGGGGGGGGG
>BLSH010296693.1:679897-698620 GCA_018402905.1 Glandirana rugosa
TAAAAAAAAAAACAAAAACAAAAAAAAAAAACAAAAAAAAAAAACAAAAAAAAAAAACAAAAAAACAAAAACAAAAACAAATAACAACAAGTTTCAGTCATGTCCTTTGTGTTTCACTACCTTTCAATTGTAACATGTTGGTTCATCCTTTGTCATGTAAATGTATAATGTTTATCATGTTAGCACCGTCATAGGATAGATCAATGTGGGGAACCTCACGACTGGTTCCAAAGGTTCGCCGTAATGTAAAGAGTGTACAAGGTCTAACATTTCGACTTACTTAAAGTTCCACTATTTGTAATATGTAAATGTACTGTTTCCTACTTGGTTGTACAATGTTAACTTTCCATCACTTTGTGTTTCCTGTACTGACTTTGAACAACAATAAACAAAAACAAAAACAAAAAAACAAAAAAAAAAAACAAAAAAAAAAAACAAAAAAAAAAAACAAAAACAAAAAAAAAAATGCACTGATTACTGTGTAAATGTCATTGGCAGTGAAGGGGTTAACCTGCAGGGGGCGCTCTAAGGGTTAACTGTGTTCCCTGGGCGTGTTCTAACTGTGTGTGGGCTGCCCTGGCTGGGGAAAGGGGATGATCACAGCTTTCACTTACAGGAAGGCTGTGATCATCTCCCTTCCCCCTTCAACAGAACGGAGGTCTGTGTTTACATACACGGACCTCCGTTCTTTCCGTGCGGGGGAGCCATCGCAGGTATCCGGTGGCGATCGAGTCCGCCCTACCCGCTCCCTAGCTCACAATGCTAGTTATCGCGGCCACCGTCCTGTGACGGTGGTTCGCGATAACGAACCATCTTGTCGCCGTCACGCTGCGGCGGGCGGTCGGCAAGTGGTTAAACTGTTAAATAGATGGGTTTGCTACCGCTTTAAGGACCGCCCCACGCAGATATACTGCGGCAGGGCGGCCCTCCTGCACGAAATCACGTACCTGTGCGTAATTTCCTGCACTGGGTCTGGGCGCGTGCGCGCTCTGCCGGCGACCCGCCCTCACTGTGATTGGACGCAGCGGGAGCCAGTCAGCAGGTCCGGCGGACCCGATGTCCGCCGAGACCCACCGATCTTTCTCTGGAGAGGCAGAATGGCGGTCTGCCTAGGTAAACAAGGGAGAACACCGTTCTGTGAGAGGTGAAGATGTTTCTGCTAAGCAGGAACACGGATCTCTGTTTTTCCCCCAGGTCAAAACACCTCCCCTACAGTTAGGAAGCACTCCGAGCCACTTCAGGCCCCAGGGGGATTTCCCCCCTTCCTGATCAGAGCCCTTTTTGCGATTCAGCACTGCGTCGCTTTAACTGACAATTGCACGGTCGTGCGACGTTGTACCCAAACAAAATTGACATCCTTTTTTTCCCACTGATTCTCACGGTAGAAAGGAAGGTGGTTACATTGGGCAATTACTATCCTGCCTTTGAGTGCTTTTCGAGTCACTAACCTTAACCACTTAAAGCGGCGTTCCACCCAGAATTTTTTTTTTTTGGCATCCACTCTTTTAACCACTTCAGCCCCGGAAGGATTTCTCATGTTAGGACCAGAGCACTTTTTGCGATTCGGCGCTGCGTCGCTTTAACTGACAATTGAGCAGTCGTGCGACGTTGTACCCAAACAAAATTTGCGTCCTTTTTCCCCCACAAATAGAGCTTTCTTTTGGTGGTATTTGATCCCCTCTGCATCATTTTTGATCACCGCTATAAACAAAAAAAAGACTGACAATTTTGCAAAAAAAAACAATATTTCTTACTTTTTGCTAAAATATAAATCCAAAAAAATATATAAAAAAATTTTTTTTTCTTTGGTTTTTGGCCGATTTATATTCTTCCTCATATTTTTGGTAAAAAAAATTGCGATCGGCGACAGGGGTGTATCATGAAATTAGTGGGCCCGTGTGCAAGCTCACACTGCACCGATGATCCCAATGTCAACCAGGGACAGATCATCCTTACGTGCAGTGTTGGTCAGGGCACTATGGGCCCCCCCACCCCTCAGGGCCCGTGTTCAGTGAACACCCTGCACCCATGGATGATACACCACTGATCGGCGTTTATTGATTGGTTTGTGCAAAATTTGCCGCGTTTACGGATGATGAGAATTAATTTCTGGGTTTTTTATTTTATTTTTATTTTTTTATTAGTAATGGCGGTGATCTGCGATTTTTAGCGGTACTGTGATATTGCGGTGGACATGTCGGACCATTTTGACACTTTTTTGGAACCATTGGCATTTATACAGCGATCAGTGCTATAAAAATGCACTGACTACTGTGTAA
The DNA here is from genome assembly GCA_018402905.1 of Glandirana rugosa. Classification (NCBI taxonomy): domain Eukaryota; kingdom Metazoa; phylum Chordata; class Amphibia; order Anura; family Ranidae; genus Glandirana; species Glandirana rugosa. Next base: position 682,177 of record BLSH010296693.1, read on the forward strand.
ATGCCATTGGCAGTGAAGGGGTTAACCTGCAGGGGGAGATCTAGGGGTTAACTGTGTTCCCTAGGCGTGTTCTTACTGTGAGGGGGCTGGGCTGTTATGGGCGTAAGAGATCTAACTGATCCCAGTGACAGGGATCAGTAGATCTCTTATGTCCCCACTGTCAGAATGGGGAACCACCGTGTTTACAACGGCGTTTCCCCATTCTTTGGCTTTGGCTGCTCATCACGGCTCGCCAGCAGACATTGGGTCCGTCCGAGCCGTGGCCACACTCCGCAAATTGCCTTATCGTTTATTTACAGCAATTTGGGGTACACGTCCACACTGCCGCAGTAAATATACTGCGCGCGCTGTGGAAGTGGTTAATACTAAATAGATGCAACCTTTTGTTTCCTTACTTTCAAGCCGCCTAGTAATTCAATGTATTTTTTACTCGTAATTTTGTTTCTCTCACTGCTGAACTTATCCATTTTAGGTGAGGGCATCTGAAGTCCATCCATAGTCTCCTGGCATCCCTTCCTGAAAGAAGTGCATGGTGGGCAACCATCATGCACTCCTTGATCTCGGTCCCCCTTAAATTGTGCCATTTCCTGTCTGGAAGTAACACAATTCTACAGTACAGGGAAGCTCACTGTCTCCTTGGAAATGATGAGTCATGTCTCCTAGGAGGCCAGGCGAAGCAGGAAGTGAGGTGAAGAGCCTAGGACCTAAAAGGGGCAGATTACAGAGACCACCTAGCAACAAGCGACTTAGGGTGAGTATAAATCTTTTTTTTTCCTTCAAAGGTAAGTCTATATAGGCAAAGGACTTGAATGATGTAAAAAAAAAAATCTGGGTGGAACTCCGCTTTAAGGACTGGAAGGATTTACCCCCTTCACAAGCAGGCCATTTTTTGCTATTTGGCATCCTTTTTCCCCACAAGTAGAGCTTTCTTTTGGTGGTATTTGATCACCTCTGCGTTTTTTATTTTTTGCGCTATAAACAAAAAAAAAGAGAGACGATTTTGAAAAAAAAACATTTTTCTTACGTTTCGCTATAATACATATCCAAAAAATATTAAAAAAAAACGAATTTATTCATCAGTTTAGGTCAATATATATTCTTTCTCATATTTTTGGTAAAAAAATATGCATTTATTGATTGGTTTGCGCAAAAGTTATCGTATCTACAAACTATAAAAATGTATTTATAGCATTTTAATATTTTTTTTTTTTTTACTATCTGCGATTTTTATTGGGACTGTGACATTGTGGTGGACAGATTGGACAATTTTGATACTTTTTTGGGACCATTGACATTTATACAGAGATCAGATCTAAAAATAGCCACTGATTACTGTATAAATGTCACTGGCAGTGAAGGGGTTAACCTGTAGGGGGCGATCTAGGGGTTAACTGTGTTCCCTAGGCGTGTTCTAACTGTGAGGGGGCTGGGCTGGCAGAGGCATAAGAGATCTACTGATCACAGTGACAGGGATCAGTAGATCTCTGTCATGCCGCCTGACAGAGCGTGGAACCGCCGTGTTTACATCAGCGGATACCCGTTCTTCCTCTGTAGTAGGCGATCGCCGCAGGAGTCCTCTCGAACTGCGGGCACACTCAGGGAGCATGCAGCGGGTACCAGTGCGTGCTCCCGGTGGTGTGTGCCCCCCTGCTAGCTGGGCCTGTGCGAATCGACATTTATATACAGCGATTTGCGCTGCGCTGCCACTCTGCAGCAGTAAATGTATGCAAGCCAGTCGCCAAGCGGCTAGGGAACATATTTAACCCTTTGATCGCTCCTGATGTTAACCCCTTCCCAGCCAGTGTCATTAGTACAGTGACAGTGCATATTTTAGCACTGATTACTGTATTGGTGTCACTGGTCCCCAAAAAGTGTCACTTAGTGTCAGATTTGTCTGCCGCAAAGTTGCAGTCTCTCTAAAAATGGCTGATCGCTGCCATTACTAGTGAAAAATAAATAATTAAATAAAAAGTTCATAAAAATATCTCATAGTTTGTAGCAAGTGTTCTAAAATCATCTCCAACTTGTATAGGCAAAGTGTATTCTAGCCGCATAGAGAGCCATATTATTGTTCTAAATTTTATAACAATAATATGGCTCTCTATGCGGCTGGAAGAAACTTTGCCTATACAACTTGGAGATGATTTTAGAACACTAATCTTTCCCTTAAAGCAACAGCTGGAACCTTTCCCTGTACTACTTGGAGATGATTTTAGAAGAATAATCTTTCCCTTAAAGCAACAGACTCTACCTAGTCCAGTCAGATCGTTCTGTGCAGCTGATGAGGTGTGCAATCTGTCCCTCAAAGCAGCAGTACTCGTATATCTCCCTAGTCCACAATCAGATTGTTCAGTAATGCAGGATGAGATGTTCTATAATATCTGCAATCTGTCCCTCACAGAGCCAGCAGCATCCTCTCCCTAAACTATCCTGAGAGCACATGACATGCAGCACGGTGACTCCAGCCCCATATAGAGGCTGGGTCACATGGTGCACTGGCCAATCACAGCCATGCCATTAGTAGGCATGGCTGTGATGGCTTCTAACGGCAAACCAGTGAAACGCTTGTTGATTGGCTGCCCTTGGCAGCTATTCAACACATGGAATAAAATACCAGAACCCCGGACCCAGACTTTTTTTGAATAGTCCGGGTTCGGGTCCGGGTCCCGGACACCCTGAAGTTTGGTACGGACCCAAACTTTACAGTTCGGGTTCGCTCAACTCTACTAAAGATCATTCGTTTTTGCCCACTTTGCATAGAACGAATGTACTTGTTGACAAATTTCAACAAACTCATTAATTCGGAAATATCCGAATTTACCAAAACCCAACAGGTTTTTACGAATATTCGTAAATTCGAATATTCGAAAATTCGTAAACTTAAAAATCTGGAAATTCAAAATTTTGGAAATTCGGAATTTTGAAATTTTGAAATATGAAAATCCGGAAATTCGGAATTTCGAAATTTGAAAATTCGTAAATTCAAAATCCAAAAAACTGAACATCCAAAAATTCAGAAATTTGAAAATCCAAAAATAAGAACGAAAATTTGAAGATTTGAAAATCTGAAATAATAAACAAATAACTTGACTGTTACTAACTATTAAATTACAGGTATTGGAATTTCCTTTCAAATTTGGCTGTTAGTGAACGTAATGAATACAAATGTATCTGATGTTACGAATTATCCGAAATAAAGAATGCCATATCTAAACCAATGGAACGTAATGAATTAATAAGAATACATAATAATAATAATAATAAAAATATTATTATTATTTATTATTAATTCGCTCCTTTCCATTCGTTTAGATGCGGCATTCGTTATTTCGTATAATTCGTTACTTCAGATAAATTCGTATTCGTTACGTTCACTAACAGCCAAATTTGAAAAGAAATTCTAATACCTATAATTTAATAGTTAGTTATTATTAGTTAGTTAGTTATTTAGAATTTTTGGATTTTCGTTCTTTCGAATTATAATTTAATAGTTAGTTATTATTAGTCAGTTAGTTATTATTTCAGATTTTCGTTTTTTCAAATTTTCAGATTTTCTTTCTTATTTTCAAATTTTCTAATTTTTTGAACTTCCGGAAATCCTGAAATCCGAAAGTTTGAAAATTCGAAAATAAGAAAGAAAATCTGAAAATTTGAAAGAACGAAAATCCGAAAATTCTAAATAATAACTAACTAACTAATAATAACCAACTAATAAATTATAGGTATTGGAATGTCCTTTCAAATGTATCTGTTAGTGAACGCAACAAATATGAATTTATCTGAAGTAACGAATTATCTGAAATAATGACTGCCACATCTAAACAAATGGAGCGAATTAATAATAAATAATAATAATATTTTTATTATTATTATTGTTATGTATTATTATTAATTCATTACGTTCCATTCATTTAGATGCGGCATACGTTATTTTGGATAATTCGTAACTTCAGATAAATTCATATTCATTACGTTCACTAACAGCCAAATTTGAATTTCCAATAAGGCTCCTTTCACACCAGGGCGTTGGAAAAAAGTTTGTAAAATCCTGTAAAATGCCATGATTTTAGTGTGTGTTTTTGCCGCGCTTTTGAAGCGCTAGCGCTATAAATAGCACCCCTCTAATGGCGTTTTTTAAGCACTTTTCAAGTGTTTGTGTTTCAATGATGTGACCTTTCCACAGCCTCAGTGCACATTTCATGAGCTTTTCAAGCGCTTTTCAAGCACTTAACCATTATTTTCAATGGACATGGGCATTTTTGAAGCGCTATTTTAAGCGCACAAAACAATCTGAAAAGATAGCTTTTAGCAACGTCTAGCAAGCGCAACGCCTCGGTGTGAAAGCATCCATTGAGATGCATGGGGAGCGTTTTTGGTGCGCTTTTAATGTTCTAATGAGCAAAAACGCCTGAAAAACGCCTTGGTGTGAAAGCATCCATTGAGATGCATAGGGAGCGTTTTTGGTGTGATTTTTATGTGCTAATTTTAGAGCAAAAACCCCTGAAAAACGCCTTGGTGTGAAAGGGGTCTAACTGTAATTTAATAGTTAGTAATAGTTAAGTTATTAGTTTGTCATTATTAGAGTTGAGCGAACCCAGACTGTAAAGTTCCGTACCAAACTTTGGGGTGTCCGGGACCTGGACCCGAACCGGGACTTTTCAAAAAAAGTCCGGGTCCGGGGTTCTGGTATGTTATTCCACATGTTGAATAGCTGCCAAGGGCAGCCAATCAACAAGCGTTTCACTGGTTTGCCCTTAGAAACCATCACAGCCATGCCTACTAATGGCATGGCTGTGATTGGCCAGTGCACCATGTGACCCAGCCTCTATATGGGGCTGGAGTCACCGTGCTGCATGTCATATACTGTCAGGATAGTTTAGGGAGAGGATGCTGCCGGCGCTGTGAGGGACAGATTGCAGAACATCTCATCCTGCATTACTGAACAATCTGATTGTGGACTAGGGAGAGATACTAGTACTGCTGCTTTGAGGGACAGATTGCACACCTCATCCTGCTGCACAGAACGATCTGACTGGACTAGGTAGAGTCTGTTGCTTTAAGGGAAAGATTATTCTTCTAAAATCATCATCAAGTTGTATTGGAGATGATTTTCTAACAATAATATGGCTCTATGAGGCTAGAACACACTTTCCCTATAGAACTTGGAGATGATTTTAGAATATAAAATCATCTCCTAGTCCTATAGGGAGAGGTTCCTGCTGTTGCTTAAAGGGACAGAGTATTGTTTCTTGCACAAAATTAAAAAGTGCATCTACATTTCTGGTTTAAAAAAAAAAAAATTCTAAAAACTACATTTGCGGCCAGCGGTACATTTCTTGCACACACAAAAAAAAAATAGTATTAGCTACCTCCTCCTCCTCCTCCTCCTCCTCCTCCTCCTCCACTTTCACCGCCTCCTCAACCTCCAACTCCACATCCACCTCCATTTTTGATTTTTTTTTATGTGATTTTAGCTTAAAAATTATTTTAAGTTATTTCCCTATCCCCATTTCTTTGTAGGGCACTTGTCTGACTCTTATCCCCATTTTCCTTCCTTTTGCAGACCTCTAGGACTTGCCAGGACTTTCTTACAGCCATTTTTGTGCCTAAAAGTTTGGGTCCCCATTGATTTCAATGGGGTTTGGGGTCCGGGTCAAAGTTCGGGTCAAGTGTGGACCCGAACCCGAACTTTGTTCGTAAGTTCGGCCGAACCTGCCGAACCCGAACTTCCAGAGGTTCGATCAACTATAATCTTTATTTCAGAATTTCAAATTTTCAGGTTTTCGTATTTTCAAATTTTCGTTCTTATTTTCGGATTTTTTGGATTTTCGAATTTCTGGATTTTCAAATTCCGTAATGTCGAATTTACGAATTTCCGGATTTTCGAATTTTCAAATTTTGATCATAACGAATGAGCCGAAAAGCGAAAAAAAGAACGAATGAAATGAAAACGAAAATTAACAAGTTTTTTCGACGCTGCACATGTGCATTATAAATAGACCCCCTAAGGGTCAATACAATGCGAAGAGTTATTCTTCCTTCAGTATGGTAATTGTGACACTCACCATATTAAACACAACCTTCTCTCATAGTAATTATTCGCCTCTGCTCAGATAGCGCGGTCACAGAGCCGATATTCACAATGCGGTCCCATATTAAATCAGACATCCCAGTTAGATGATGGAGAAGTTGTTTGCTTTAATTAATAAGCATTTATGATCATCGGGAATAATTATAATTTATGTTTACAGGCTTGTTTGGCAAATTACATTATTTTTTTCCCGTGTAATTAGATTTGTGTTCGCGATGACAAAACGCGCCATTCACACTATCTGGGAGATGGAGTGCTAACGTTCTGATTAAGGAGCATTCCCCAAAGGATGATCGGTGGTCTGGAAGTTCTAAGGCTTGAAGCTCTCTCGTTTGTAGCCGGGCTGGAAGCCGCATTACTGGCGAGTCTTTCATCTTACTGATATAATGTTGGATGGTTTTGTTCATCTACTTTAGGAGATCAAAGAGGATACATGGAGAGTCGGGTCTGGTAGAATAAAAATGTTTTAAAGGCGACCTGCACTCAACGAAATATGTTGGCAGCATGGGCTTCCGCAGAAATTTTCTCAGGAGATGGTCAGAGACTGCAGACATAGTACAGGAGATGGTCAGAGACTGCAGACATAGTACAGGAGATGATCAGACACTGCAGACATACTACAGGAGATGGTCAGAGACTGCAGACATACTACAGGAGATGGTCAGAGACTGCAGACATACTACAGGAGATGGTCTGAGACTGTGGACATGGCACACAAGACTTCATACATAGCCCAAGAGGATAAGGACCTAGTGGGCAACCCCCGATCCGATCCCTGATTCCACCCATGGTTGGCAGGAACAAGTAGGCATATGGCCTTCATCCTCACTTTGCTTATTTAACCACTTAAAGCGGAGTTCCACCCAAAAGTGGAACTTCCGCTTTAATGGAAGGTGACCCCCCCAACATGCCACAATTGGCATGTCTTTTTTTTGGGGGGTGACCAGGGACCCTGTTTTCACAGGGTCCCAGGTCCACTTCCACCCCTGGCACCGCAGCTCAGGGAAGAAAGTCCACCTTCCCCCTCCCTCTCGGCGACCTTCTGGGACACATCACAGGTCCCAGAAGATACGCCTGCCAGTCACCAGGTGCAGAGCGACTCGCGCATGCGCAGTGCGCGCCCGGCTTTGAAGCCAAAGCCGGGTGCCCACACCTGTGATGCCGGGGAGAGAAGCGAGCCCTCGGGCGATCGCGTCACTGGAGCGAGGGACAGGTGAGTGGCCGATTAATAAAAGTCAGCAGCTACACTTTTTGTAGCTGCTGACTTTTACATGGGTGGAACTCCGCTTTAACGTGAATTGCCGTTTATAAACGGCGGCAGCTTTAAGTGGAAGTATCGGGGTATAGTCTGCAGCTACAGGCTGTACTGTTTTTTTAGAGCAGGCGGCCGGCTATCCGGTGATAACAGCCGGTCCGGCTCGGGAGCCGCTTGGTCGTTATCCCAGGCAGCGGGAGGGGACATCCCCCCTCCCCCACCATCGTCCGCCGCTCTTCTCCGGCCTCCCGTCCGACCGGGAGACCGGAGCTCTGATCCGGAACGTCCACCGGCTGTGTGGAGTCCCTGTGGAAGCCGGGAATCGGCTTTGATTGGGACTCCTTCATACATTTCCGGAAGCAACGTCACAACGTCACTTCCGGTTTACTCGGCGGCTAACGGCGCCGGTTTTAAAAAAATTACAGCATTCAGAATCGCCGTTTTTGGCGATCTCAATACTGTGAAGTGCAAAGGAGGGATGGGGGGTCTTTTAGAACCCCCATCCCTCCATAAAGAGTACCTGTCACCATATATTACTATCACAAGGGATGTTTAAATTCCTTGTGATAGCAATAAAAGTGATCAGATTTTTTTTTTTTTAAGGAACAGTGTTAAAAAAACTAAAATAAATAAATAAATAAATAAAAACATTTTTTAAAGCGCCACAGCACCGCGAGCTTGCGCAGCAAAGAAAACGCATACGTAAGTCGCACCCGCATATCAAAACGGTGTTCAAACCACACATGTGAGGCATCGCCGTGATCGCCAGAGTGTGAGCAGTAATTCTAGCAAAAGACCTCCTCTGCACCTCTAACTTGGTAACCGTTTTAAATTTTTAAAGCGTCGCCTATGGAAATTTTTTTTAGTACCGGATTTTGACGCCATTCTGCGAGTGTGCGCAATTTTCAACCGTGTCATTTATGGTATCTATTTACTCGGCGTAACATTCTCTTTCACAATATATAAAAAAATTAGGCTAACATTACTGTTGTCTTATTTCTTAACTCAAAAAAGTGAATTTTTAAAAAAAAAAATTGCGATGAAAAGACCGCTGCGCAAATACCGTGCCGACCATCCGCCATTATACTGCGGCAGGCCAGATCATTCCCGCTAATCGCTGTCATTGTACGTCGGCTCGGAAACTCTATTTCGTGGGCGCACTTGCGTGCCCACTGGCCAGCGGGGGGAGCCAATGAATGGACTCTATGTCCACCGACCAGTCGCGATTGTTCCCTGCAGAGATAGAACGAGGATCTTTCTGTGTAAACAAGGCAGTTCCCCGTTCTGGCAGGAAAGGTCACACTGACCCTGCTATGCAGGAAGACGGATCTGTGGGTTCCCCCAGGCAGCCCACCCCCCCTACAGTTATTAAACACAAACAGGGAACACATTTAACCCCTTGATCACCCCCTAGTGTTAACCCCTTCCCTGCCAGTGTCATTATTACAGTGACAGTGCATATTTTTAGTACTGATTACTGTAATAATGTCACTGGTTCCCAAAAAAGTGTCAAAAATGGCAGTTAGGTATCCGATCTGTCCGCCGCAATGTCGCAGTCCCACTAAAAATCGCTGATCGCCGCCATTACCGTTAAAAAAAATAAAATTTTAAAAATGCCATAAATCTATACCATAGTTTGTAGACGGGATAACTTTTGCACAAACCAATCAATATACGCTTATTCGGATTTTTATTACCACAAATATGTAGAAGAATACATATCAGCCTAAATTGATGAAGAAATTAGATTTTTATATATTTTTTGGGATATTTATTTTAGCAGAAAGTAAAAAGTATTGTTTTTTTTGTTCAAAATTGTCGCTCTTTTTTTTTGTTTATAGCGCAAGAATAAAAACCGCAGAGGTGATCAAATACCACCAAAAGAAAGCTTTATTTGTGGGAAAAAAGGGAGGTCAATTTTGTTTGGGTACAACGTCGCACGACCGCGCAATTGTCAGTTAAAGCGACGCAGTGCCGAATCGCAAAAAATGGCCTGGTCATGAAGGGGGTAAATCCTTCTGGTCCTTAAGTGGTTAAGGTTAGTGACTCAAAAAGCATTGTCTACTGGAAACGGTTATCACTCCACTACAGGCAGGATGGTAATTGCCCAATGTAACCACCTTCCTTTCTACCGTGAGAATCAGTGGACGTCTAATTTTGGTGAGCCGGTTATAAATGGCCCTTCAGAAATCAAGGGGCAGTGTGCCCATTAACCACTTGCCTACTGGGCACTTTTACCCCCTTCCTGCCCAGGCCACTTTTCAACTTTCAGCTCTGTCACAATTTGATTTAGTTTTAGTTAACGTCTTTTGACTGAAATACCATGTTTGTTTTAGTCGTATTTTAGTCATCTGATTTTTTTTTGTTTTGGTCGTATTTTAGTCGACTGAAATCTCCAGTACATTTTAGTAGACTAAAATCAAATAGGTTTAGTTACATTTTAATGCATTATTTCTTTAGAACTGCCAAACATTATATACTCCTGGAGTAAAAATCTAATGAATGTTATTTATGGTATTAAGGTTTGAACATGCACTACAGACACAGATTTAGCCGTTGTGATATAAATTCAATTTAGTTTTAGTCATAGTCTTTTGACTAAAATGCTATTTTAGTTTTAATCATAATTGTCTTCGTTTTAGTCGTATTTTAGTTGACTAAAATAGCATTAATTTAGTCAATGAAAATATTTTAGTTAATGAAATTTACACTGCTGATGAGGCAGAACTGATAGGCACTGATAGGCTGCACTGATTGGCACTGATGGGCACTGATAGGCTGCACTGAAGGACAATGAAGAGGCGGTGCTGATGGTCATTGATGGGGAGGCACTGATGGGGCTGCACTCATGGGCACTGATAGGCAGCACTGATAGGTGGCACTGATGGGAATTGATGAGCACTGATAGGCTGCACTGACCAGGTTGCACTGGTGGGCACTGAGGAGGAGGAACTGATGAGGCTGCACTGACAGGCGGAACTAATGGGCACTGATAGCTGGCATTGATGAGCATTGATCGGCAGCACTGATAGGTGACACTGATGGGCACTGTTTGGCATCACTGATGGGCACTGATAGGTGGCACTGATGGGCACTGATAGGCAGCACTAATGGGCACTAGTATGCAGCACTGATTGGTGACACTGATGGGGAGGCACTCATGGGCACTGATTGTCAGCACTGATGGGCACTGATTGGCAGCACTGGTGGGCACTGTTGGGACTGCACTGATAAACAAGACACTGATAATCAGTGTCCTGATTATCATTGTACATGTCCCTTTTAGAGAAGCCGGTTATCAGCTCTCTTCTCCTCTCCTCACGCTGTCAGCATCAGGAAAAGAGTGCAGATAACCAGCTTCTGTTGATATCCCTGATCAGCTGTGATTGGACACAGCTGATCGCGTGGTAAAGAGCCACTGATTGGCTCTTTACCTCAATATGTGATCAGCAGTGTCCTTCGAAAACTGTGGTCACAAAGCCCACTGCCCGGCGTCCCAAAACTAGATGACAGTACTGTAGCTGCAGTTGGCAAGTGGTTGAACTCTGTGAACTGAGTCATCATTGGATGGCTTGTTTCACAGTCACAGTGTATAGAGCTGATGTAAATGGCTCTATACCTTGTGATGACCAAACACAGCAACCACATATATAAACAGTTTACTGTTTACATTGAAGGGCCTGTCCCTTGCTCTTACAATGGAGGAAGGAGATGCTATTGAATGAATGAACGAATTAATGTTCATTTATCACTTCCAGGGAACAATCAGCAGCAGATTCAGGGTGGTTGGTTTTAATTGTAGGTTCTTTTTTCAACTCTATCACCTCCCCCTGCATACATCTGATATCAAACCCATATCTGATCTGACCTGTAAGATAAGGCGACCAGATTTTTAAAATTAAATCCGGGGACATTTTTTTTTGGCAAATAGCAAACTATTTTATAAGCATATTTTCCTCCAATGATATATGTAGTGTATGATTTTATATATTGATTGTATGATATATACGTTATTTCTGGAAATCATTTCATAGCAGCCCCATAGCATTATTATACCAGCCCAACTGCATAACATCATTATTTTCTTGTTCCTAAAAGGGAAAATCATGCATTTTAAAGCACATTTGGAGAGTGTATTATACTCATCAGTGCCCAGCAGCGCTGCCTCACCAGTGCCCATCAATGCAGCCTCACCAGTGCTCATCAATGCAGCCTCATCAGTGCAGCCTCACCAGTGCCCATCAATGCAGCCTCACCAGTGTCCATCAATGCAGCCTCACCAGTGTCCATCAATTCAGCCTCACCAGTGCCCATTCAATGCAGCCTCACCAGTGCCCATCAATGCAACCTCACCAGTGCCCATCAATGCAGCCTCACCAGTGCCCATCAATGCAGCCTCACCAGTGCCCATCTGCTCAGCTTCATCAGTGCCCATCAATGCAGCCTCACCAGTGTTCATCAATGCAGCCTGATCAGTGCCCATCAATGCAGCCTCACCAGTGCCCATCAATGCAACCTCACCAGTGCCCATCTGTGCAGCCTCACCAGTGCCCATCCAATGCAGACTCACCAGTGCCCATCAATGCAACCTCACCAGTGCCCATCAATGCAGCCTCACCAGTGCCCATCAATGCAACCTCACCAGTGCCCATCTGCTCAGCTTCACCAGTGCCCATCAATGCAGCCTCACCAGTGTTCATCAATGCAGCCTGATCAGTGCCCATCAATGCAGCCTCACTAGTGTCCATCAGTGCAGCCTGATCAGTGCTCATCAATGCAGCCTCCCCAGTGTCCATCAATGCAGCCTGATCAGTGCCCATCAATGCAGGCTCACCAGTGCCCATCAATGCAGCCTGTTCAGTGCCCATCAATGCATCCTGCTTAGTGCCCATCAGTTCAGTCTGTTCAGTGCCCATCAATGCAGCCTGTTCAGTGCCCATCATTGCAGTATGTTCAGTAGCCATCAGCTCAGCCTGTTTGGTGCCCACCAACGCAGCCTGTTCAGTGCCCACCAATGCAGCTTGTTCAGTGCCCACCGATGTAGCCTGTTCAGTGCCCAGCAATGCAGCCTGTTCAGTGTCCAGCAGATCAGCCTTTTCAGTGCTCACCAACGCAGCTTATTCAGTTCCCAGAAGCCCAGCCTGTTCAGTGGCCATCAACGCAGCCTGTTCAGTGCCCACCAACACAGCCTGTTTCGTGCCCACCAACACAGCCTGTTCAGTGTCCACCAATACAGCTTGTTCAGTGCCCAGCAGCTCAGCCTGTTCAGTGCCCACCAATGCAGCCTGTTTAGTGCCCACCAATGCAGCCTGTTCAGTGCCCAGCAGCTCAGCCTGTTTAGTGCCCCGCAGCTCAGCCTGTTCAGTGCCCAGCAGTTCAGCCTCTTCAGTGCCCAGCAGTTCAGCCTCTTCAGTTCCCACCAATGCAGCCTGTTCAGTGCCCACCAACGCAGCCTGTTCAGTGCCCACCAATGCAGTTTGTTCAGTGCCCACCAATACAGCCTGTTCAGTGACCACCAACACTGCCTGTTCAGTGCCAAGCAGCTCAGCCTGTTCAGTGCCCAGCAGCTCAGCCTGTTCAATGCTCACCAAGGCAGCCTGTTTAGTGCCCACCAACGCGCTTATTAAGTGCCCACCAACACAGCCTGCTCAGTGCTCACCGACGCAGCTTGTTCAGTGCCCACCAATGCAGCTTGTTCAGTGCCCACCAATTCATCCTGTTCAGTGCCCACCAATGCAGCTTGTTCAGTACCACCCAATGCAGCCTGCTCAGTGCCCAGCAGTCTGTTCAGTGCCCAGCAGCCTGTTCATTGCCCAGCAGCCTGTTCATTTCCAGCAGCCTGTTCAGTGCTTAGCTGCATGTTCATTGCCCAGCAGCCTGTTCAGTGCCCAGCAGCCTGTTCAGTGCCCAGTAGTCTGTTCAGTGCCCAGCAGCCTGTTCAGTGCCCAGCATCCCAGCCTTACCTTGTGATTAGTGTATAGCGAGGAGAGGAGTCGGATTACACAGAGCGGGATCTCCTGTTTACCCCATGCGGTCGATGTCCTCAAACGAAGTCCCGTCTCCTATGATAGACGTCACTGGTGTGCTACCTATCCTAGGAACCTGCCTAGGAGGACTTCGCATTACAGCCAGGTAAGTGGGTGATCCCCACTATGTGTAATCTGGCGGTGCTCACCACCCTCCATCTCCATCAGAAACAGCCCAGCATGACCCATGGTAGGACAGGCCCTGGGTGCCCCCTTCTGCCCCAGCTTGAGGTGCACTCACCCAGGATCAGCCCACCAATCGGGAGACAAAACCAGGGACAGACCTCCTCCAGAGACAGCCTCCTCAAAATGGGGACTGTCCCCGGAAACAAGGGACGTCTGGTCCCCTACTGTATGAACCTTTTGTTAGAAGTGAAACTTTGGACCAAAAACAAAATATGGGCGATTTTTGATTTTCCACGTTTGTGTCCCATAGACAAAAGCTTGCATGTTCGGTAGAGCTCTTTCCCTGTTCGGGATGTTTTGGTGCGAACCGAACATGGGGGTGTACGCTTTTTGGGATTTTTTTTTACCAATAATATGTAGCAGAATACATATTGGCCCAAATTAATGAAGAAATTCGATTTTTTTTACTGTATATGTTTTATAGCAGAAAGTAAAAAATATTGTTTTTTTAAAAAACACAGAGGTGATCAAATACCACCAAAAGAAAGCTCTATTTGTGGGAAAAAAGGACATACATTTTATTTGATTACTGCATCACACGACCATGCAATTGTCAGTTAAAGTAACGCAGTGCCGTATTGCAAAAAATGGCCTGGTCATGAAGGGGGGGGGGGGTGAATGTTCCGGAGGGCAAGTGGTTAAATATAATTTTTTTACGTTTGTGGTGCTCAGATGCAGTTTATTTCTTCTGTAAAGACTCAGAGGTGCCTGCATACTCTGGCATTCCCAGTGGCGCCTGGTGCTCAATATTTTGGGGGGGGGGCGGCAAACAAACCTGCCCCCCTCACTCACACCAAACATCACCCCCCGCGTGTGGGAGACAGATGGGAATCTGAGGTGGTATGGGCTCCTGGAAGCTGCCCCTGGCCCCCTCACTCGCACTAACACATAACCCCCCCGCCTGGAGGGGCCAGACGCCATCCATGGACCCGCTTCCTGATTGGCCAGGAGGAGAAGCAGGAAGACATTGGTGAATATTAATTTGCTATTTTCACACAACTGGGTGGGCTCAGGGCGCAGTGCTCTGAAATTTATGCATCCGGCACCCTGCATGTAGATTAGGGGTCGGGCGCATGGATTAGGGGGCGTATGGAGCGGCCGCCACTGGGCATCCCTAACAACCACTGACTGGGGAAAGCTCTCGCGTATAATCGCTTTAGTAATACTGCGATTATACTTGACGCTCCTGCCCAATGATGGGTAAACGTCTAAATCCCCGATCAGCCAAGGTTTAGTCCAGCTTGTTAAGCTGCAACATATTACACTTTTCTTTTCAGGGTTTACTTACACTTTAGGAGAAGGGTCTACTACGTCAAGCACCTGAATGAGCCATAAATTCAGAGAAAACAGCCTCCATCTATAAATGAGTCAAATATTTTATATTTTTTTAAATGCTGTAGAATATCAATAGTGAACTTTCTCCGGTTTCATCATCCTTTTTAAGTGTTCGGAAATGCAGAGATCCCAAACGTGTACAAGTTTTAGCGAGATCTCCTCAAAGACTCCCACTCGTTTATGTAGCTGTACGCCTGTGTGATCCTGAATCAATTCATCTTCCATTTGTATTCCACTTTATCTTGTGTTTCAATGCAGCATTTTGGCTTGTGTCTTTGTGCAACCTTATTTTCTTGCTTTCATTCAAATGCCTGCCGATAGATATTATTTAAAGCTTTTTCCAGCCTTTGGGGAGGCGTTCAATCATTGTCAGCGCTCTTGTCGTACGCACGGCGCTTCATTCGCGGACTGTGAAAAGGGGGCTGCTGGGAATGGCTTCTGACTTTAAACTGTGTCATAAAGACATGCAAGGAGCTTTGAAGGGTTGACATGGTTTGTGTTGAAGGCAATCCGTCATATGAATTAATCGTACATGCTATCGGTTTTGATGAAGTGTGGGTGCAGTATTGCCTCCGATCATCTGGGCATTACTGTTCTTTGTAAATAGTGTGTTCGGCTAAATCAATGATTTTTAGGATTCCCAAGGAACTTGCAGGCCCCTTCACATCTTTGTGGGGTGTTATGCAGGCCATGCATGTGTCAAATTCCAAACTAATTTTCCTTCAAAAATCAGAAAGTGTGTGCATTTTATGACCTGATGGCGCCACCATTGATTTTGAAATTCAGCCAACCAAGCCTTCAATTTCACCTCATGTTGCCACAGAAAATAATTTTCCTGGCCAGGAATTTTCTTTTCTTTCTGGTATATTTCTTTTCTTGCGATCATAAACATTTATTTTTTTTAGTTATATTTCTCACATGATTCTACCATCATTGGTTAGAAATTTGTTAGTTTTTCCAAAAATTTCCAAAATGCCTGATCACTCAAATTTGATGGCTGCACGAAAATTGGCCTTTGCTGCAGCCCACTAATGGTGCGAAATGTGAAAGGAAATTCTAAGGCTGGCCATACATGGGTCAAATTTTGGAAGAATTTTCTTTAGAATTTTTCTTTACTCAGAATGGACTAAAGTTTTCAGTAGAGTTGAGCGAACCCGGACTGTAAAGTTCGGGTCCGTACCGAACTTTGGGGTGTCCGGGACCCGGACCCGGACTTTTCAAAAAAAGTCCGGGTTCAGGTCCGGTGTTCTGGTAATTTTAATGAAAAATCTTAAAAATGCTGTAAAAAAGCCCAGGAAGGTCCTAGAGGTCTGCAAAAGGAAGGAAAATGTGGGTAAGGGTGGGACAAGTGCCCTACAAAGAAATGGGGACAGGGAAATAACTTTAAATATTTTTAAAAAAATAAAAACATAAAAATGCAAAAATGGAGATCATCTTCAAAATGGGTCTGAAAAGTATTAATTAACATTAGAGGCCATAGAACTGTTCTAAAATCATCTTCAAACTATGTCCAAAAAGTATAAATAAGCCCAGAGTACCCATATCACTGTT
>BLSH010296693.1:699750-713750 GCA_018402905.1 Glandirana rugosa
GTGGAACAACCGGTTGTTAACCTTTAGCCGACAACCTAGCACGTATGATTGCCAACCTAATAGTCGGTTGTCCGACAACTTGTTGACAACAACCGGCTATTAGCCTGGCACACATGCCCGGAATTCCTGGGTTTTGACTTGGAACCCCATGTGGTGACTATTGATCTCAACTCGCTTGAAGATCTTCAGGCCCAAGACGACCAAGCCGTCTTGAAGCCCTGTTTCAGGCCCAAGCCCAGGCCTGTCTTGGGCTTGAAACAGGGCCTGGGGCTTGGGGTAACTTTAGTTACCTCTGGGTCTGAAAATCTATGTTTTTCACGACATTTATTTCCCTGTCCCCATTTCTTTGTAGGTCACTTGTCCCACCCTTACCCACATTTTCTTCCTTTTGCAGACCTCTAGGACCTTCCAGGACTATTTTACAGCACTTTTTGTATCTAAAAGTCTGGGTCTCCATTGATTTCAATGGGGTTCGGGGTCCGGGACAAAGTTCGGGTTCTGTCCGGACCCGAACCCGGACTTTGTCCCGAAGTTCTGCCGAACCAGCAGAACCCGGACTTCTAGAAGTTCGCTCAACTCTAGTTATCAGTGGTGTACCCCAAGGTTCAGTTTTGGGTCCTTAAGGCCCGTACACACGGTCCGATTATCGGCCAACAACAGTTGTTCAACAGCCTGTTGGCTGATAATCCAACCGTTAGTATGCACGATCCAACAGCCGATTTCCAATTGTTGGCCAACAAGGTGTTGGCTGACAAGACTAACAAGCTTTTGTTGGCCAAAAAGGTGTTGGCCAATTGTTGGCTCATGTGTGCAGAAGTTGACAAAACAAAAAGTTGGAAGTGCAAACACGCCAACTCGGAATCCAGGAAGTGTTCGGTCGTATAAACCTGTGTTCCTAATTCACAAATCACATTCACCTGAACTTCCTCGTTATACGCTCGTAACACGTCACTATGTTGGGCTTTGTTGGCCGATTACTTGACTACCATCAGTACGCTAGAAAAATCACGGACAGCCAATATGCACAAAAGTTGAACATTTGGTTGTCCAACAATATGTGCGTGTGTACGAGGCTTTACTTTTTAGTATATTTATAAATTATATTGGGTCTGGGATTAAAAGTACTATTTAAGTGTTTGCAGATGACACCAAGCTATGCAGTGGAATAACATCCTTATAGGATGTCTCCAACTTACAAGCCCACCTCAATAGACTGTTTAATTGAGCGACTGTGTGGAAAATGAGGTTTAATGTTGATAAATGTAAAGTTATGCACTTGGGGGCTAAGAATATGCATGCATACTAGGGGGAGTACAACTGGTGGAGTCCATAGTAGAGAAGGATCTAGGGGTTTTGGTAGATCATAAACTTAATGGAATGCAATGCCAAGCTGCTGTTTCCAAGGTGAGCTAAATCTGTTCTTGTATTAAGAGAGGTATGGACTCCGGAGAGAGAGATATCATTTTGCCCCCCTGTACAAATCATTAGTGAGACCTCATCTGGAATATGCAGTTCACTTTTGGGCACCAGTTCTCAAAAAGGATATTGGGGAATTGGAGAAAGTGCAGAGAAGGGCAACCAAACTAATAAGAGGCATGGAGGAGCTCAGCTATGAGGAAAGATTAGAGGATCTGAATTTATTCTCTCTTAAGAAAAGGAGATTAAGGGGGGATATGATCACCATGTACAAATACATAAGGGGTCCACATAGTGAACTTGGTGTTGAGTTATTTACTTTAAGGTCATCACAAAGGACAAGGGGGCACTCTTTACGCCTAGAGGAAAAAATATTTCATCTCCAAATATGGAAAGGTTTCTTCACAGGAATGTGGAATATATTCCCTCCAGAGCTGGTTTTGGCCAGCACGGTAGATTGCTTTAAAAAGGCCTGGATTCTTTCCTTAATGTAAATAACATAACTGGGTACTGACATTTATAGGTAAAGTTGATCCAGGGTGAATCCGATTGCCTCTCGGGGGATGAGGAAGGAATTTTTTCCCCCTGCTATAGCAAATTGGATCACGCTTTGCTGGGTTTTTTTTGCCTTCCTCTGGATCAGCTGTGGGTGAAGGATTGTATATATGGGATTGTATGGTTATATATATATATTTTTTTTTTATTGGTTGAACTGGGTGGACTTGCATCTTTTTTCAACCTGGCTAACTATGTTATCTAAGAATTTTCATTTGAATTTCGCACCATTAGTAGGTTGCAGCATCAGCCAATTTCCGTGTGGCCATCCAATTTGAGTAATCATGTTGGAAATTTTTTGAAAAACAAACAATTTTCTAATCAATGATAGGAGAATCGCGCGAGAAATGTAATCAAAAAATAAATGTGCATGAGTGCAAGAAAAGAAAATTCCTGGAAAGAAAGGAAGATTCCCATCCACAAAAATTCTTTCCTGTAGCAACATGAGGTGAAATTGAAGGCTTAGTTGGTTAAATTTTGAAATCAATGGTAGCGCCATCGGATCACAAAATGCACAAAATTTCAGATTTTCAAAAGAAAACTCTTCCGAAATTCGACCCATGTATGGCCTGCCTTAGTTACGATTTTCATCAGAAAATTCTCTCAGAATTCGACCCATGTATGGCCTGCATTATGTTAAAGCCCAACTGAACTTCTAGTTTAAATTAGCTAAATATATTTCAGGTGCAAAAAAAAAAATGTGCAAAGTCTTATGCAGGCCATACATGGGTCGAATTGTGAACAAATTTTCTTTCAAAAATCAGAGTGTGAGTTTTGTGAACTGATGAGCCTTCAATTTCACCTCATGTTGCCACAGTAAAGAATTTTCACGGCCAGCAATCTTCTTTTCTTTCCTGGAATTTTCTTTTCTTACTGGGAATTTTTTTTTTATTTCCGGGAATTTTCTATTCTTGCGCTCATGTACATTTCTTTTTCGATTATATTTCTCGCACAATTCTCCCATTATTGATTAGAAATTTGTTAGTTTTTCCAAAAATTTCCAACATGCCCGATCACTAAAATGTGATGGCCGCATGAAAATCGGCCCTTGCTGCGGCCCACTAATGGTGCAAAATTTAAAAAAAAAATCTTTCAGATTTCGACCCATGTATGGCCTGCATTATGTTAAAGCCCAACATAACTTCTAGTTTAAATTAGTTAAATATATTTCAGGTGCAAAAAAAAAAAAAAAAGGGCAACGTTTTAGACCCCTTTCACACTGAAGCGCCGAAAAAACAGCCGATAAAACGCCGGTAATTTTTGCAGTGCAATAGCTGAGTTTTATCTGCGCTTTTGCAGCACTTTTCGGGTGCTAGCAGGGTGCTTTTTTTAAGTTCACGTGACAACTTGACCTTAGAGAAAAATGAAAAAAGACCTGTTTTGCGGCGTTTTCAGAACGCTTTTAAGGCGCTTTGGAAGTGCTGCCCATTCATTTCAATGGGCAGGGGCATTTTGAAGCACTATTTATAGCGCTCCAAACATACCCCAAAGATGCTGCTTGCAGGACTTTTTCTACCACCCAGCAATCGCACCGCCCCAGTGCGAAAGCACCCATTCAAATGAATGGGAGGCAGTTTTCAGGTGCTTTTCGGGCACTACTTTTAGTGCAAAAGCACCTGAAAACTGCCTTGGTGTGAAAGGAGTCTTATGCAGGCCATACATGGTTTGAATTAGGAATTAATTTTCTTTCTCAAATCAGAAGTTTTGTGTGTTTTGCGATCCAATGGTGCCACCGGTGAAATTTGACCAACCAAGCCTTCAATTTCACATCATGTTGCCACAGAAAATATTTTTTTGCGGCCAGGAATCTTCTTTCTTTCCAGGAATTTTCTTTCATTGCGCTCATGCACATCTTTCGATTCTATTTCTCACACAATTCTCACATCATTGATTAGAAATGTGTTAATTTTTCCAAAAATTTCCAACATGCCTGATCACTCAAATTTGATGGCCACACAAAAATCGACTGTTGCTGCGGCCCACTAATGGTGCTGAATTCAAAAGGAAATTCTTAGTTACGATTTTCGTAAGAAAACTATTTCGGAAATTCACCCCATGTATGGCCTGCATTATGTTAAAGCCCAAATTAACTTAAAATTTAAATTAGCTAAATATATTTCAGGTGCAAAAAAAAAATGCCCAAAGTCTTAAGCAAGCCATACATGGTTCGAATTCTGAAAAAAATTTCTTTCGAAAACCAGAAAGTATGTGCAAACACACATATGTGGGTGATCCCCACAAAAAATGGACGTTTTACAATTTTGGGCACATCACGAGATGACACAGATAAAAAATGTACAAAATTTTATTCTCACAAATTGTGAACAATTATATAAACAAAACAGAATAAAAACAAACATGCTGTGTTGGACCCCAATCACAAACTTGGGTTCTAACGGGTATGAACCCTATACAGATACCATTGATAGCAGCCCAACCTATTGTGTGTAAAACACACATGCAGAGGTCTACGCGTTTCGCCAGAGGCTTCCTCAGGACCCCAATCACAGCATGCTTATAGGTTGCAGAGGTAACTGTTTTTTAAAACAGAATGATAGCATTAAACATTTCTTGTATCAACAGACAATAAATATCAGTATCAAATAGAAAATAAGACAGCATTTTTAATTTGCATAGTATATGCTTACATATAACTCAGTGCCTTCAGGGACGGCAATCAGGGGAGCGGACACAGGGATTTATAGGATCTGGATGCCCAACAGAGGGGATGCTAGAAAATCATATGCATATATCAGTATCGGATCAATTATCCCAATATCATACACCCAAATAAATCCTTCCATTACCTGCTATAGTTCAGCTTAGTAGCGGGCCAACGGGCATCATTAAAAATTGTATTTCATATTGTTGTTATTACCACCTGAATGTGACCGTGGTCCTGTCATTAAGGAGGGAAGATAAATATATTCAGACAGGTATACCTAACTAACAAGGAGTTAATTATAGCAAAAGTGTAAATGGACCATATTGTACTGTCCAACCTACCTATAGGGCACGTATGAGGTGAGAAGGAGACAGGTAAGGACTGCACAGGGTATGGGGGATGCGAGAACTGTAAAGGAACATGACCACTCGGGGGATGCTTCTCCGGCGACTGACGTGGACGCACCATCTGCCTCCCGCTCTTCTCTGGAGACGCCTTCCCAGTTTGGTCATCCAACTATTCCCAAAAAGAAATCTACCAAATTTCCCCCATTAAATACCAACCCGAATGTGGCCGCTTTTGTGACCCAGGTCACTAAAGAAATAGAACAGATACAGAGACCTAGACATCAGGAAGGCAATCTTAATAGACAACAAAGACAGGCCCTGAGATCATTGAGTAACAACAGAGACATCATAATAAAACCCTCTGATAAGGGGGGTAACGTAGTCCTCATGAATACACTCCAGTATGTGGAAATGTGCTTTAATATACTTAACAATAAAAACTGGTAAAGAATAATCCCAGAGGATAGTGTCCAAAAAATTTGTGATGAATTCTTGGAACTCATCAATTTTGCTTATTCCAAAGGAACAATTACCAAGGAAATACTCGAATCGATTTATATTAAAAACCCCCATACACCAACGTTCTATGCGTTGCCTAAAATGCATAAGGATATGGTAAAGCCCCCAGGCAGACTGATAGTGTCGGGCGTGGGTGCCTATACCGAACCAGCCAGCAGGCTGGTGGATGGGTACCTACGCCCACACGTCTCGTCTCTGCCATCCTACATACAAGATACTCCGGACCTTTTGAGACGATTAGATGGCCTGACGGTACCTCCCAACAAAAAATTGGTTGCGATTGATATCGAGGCCCTATATAGGAGCATTCCGCACCATAAGGGCCTGGCTGTCATTCGCGAGTTCTTGAGCGAGAGACACCAGGACTTTTGTGAATATAATGAGTTGATTCTATCCCTTTTGGAACACATCCTCACTAGAAATGTCTTTCTATTCAACGACTCCCACTACCTCCAGGTGCAGGGCGTGGCTATGGTAACCTCGTGTGCCCCATCATACGTGAATCTGTACCTGGGGGGTGGGAGCGGACCCTGTTATCAGAGGATAGGTACCAGGATTTTTGGCCACATGTTCTCCTCTGGCTCCGATACATAGACAATGTTTTCGTGTTGTGGTCGGGGCCAGAGGAGACTCTCTTGGATTTTTTTTCAACTTTAAATACAAACGAGTTCAATTTGACTTTTACGATGCAGTCAAGCTCTTTCTCTCTTCCTTTTTTAGACATTCAAATTTTGATCAACCAGGAAGGTGGCATTTCCACCACCTTATATCGCAAGCCGACAGCCGGCAACACAGTATTGCACGCACAAAGTTTTCACCCTCAACCTCTAGTAAGAAGTATACCCTACTCACAATATCTTAGGCTCAGACGAATCTGTTCGGATGACATATCATTCCGACGGTAGTCTGATGCGTTAAGAGACATATTATTAATGAGAGGCTACTCACGTACCCTCCTAAGGAAGGCTTTCAAC
The DNA here is from genome assembly GCA_018402905.1 of Glandirana rugosa. NCBI lineage: Eukaryota > Metazoa > Chordata > Amphibia > Anura > Ranidae > Glandirana > Glandirana rugosa. Next base: position 706,227 of record BLSH010296693.1, read on the forward strand.
AAAGCCTATGGACGGACGAGAGAAGATACTATGTCTAAAGTCTGTAGACCGAACCAAGCCGACAAAGTGCGATTGATTACCCCATACACGAACCAACATCATCAAATCAGAAGAATCCTAGATAAGCACTGGCACCTACTGCTAAATAATAAAGCCTTGATAAAATATGTAGGATCAAAATCCGAGGTTACATTCAAAAGGGCGAAGTCAGTGAGGGACCGGATTACCCAAAGTCATTTTCAGAGTCACTCGGCGACTCTTGACCTTAGGGGAACATGGAAATGTGGGTCCTGTAATTATTTCTCATTTATATATGAGAATCAGACTTTTTATCTTCCAGGTGGGGGGCTCCACACCATTGGACATCACGTGGACTGTCAGACCATTGGGATAGTCTACGTGATGTTCTGTGAGTGTGGGGCCTTCTACGTCGGAAAGACCAAACGCCAATTCTGGCGCCGAATTAAGGATAATGTCTATTATGGACACAAAAACATACTGTCGACGCCTATTGGCAGACATTTGAGCCTATATCACAATAGTAACCCGGACGTGGTGCGTTTGCAGCCCTAGAGAGAATCTTCCCCAACCCCAGGGGAGGTGAATTCGACAAAATTATATTATAGCGAGAATCTCGCTGGATATACCAACTTAGGTCTACAGAAGCACCAGGTCTTAATGAAGCGTTCAGCTTTAAGCCTTTTCTTTAAGGTTGCACTGGGGGATCATGCTGACGATTAAATTGGTTCGCTCTATGGGGTCTCCTTTGCTGTTGTGGGTTTATAGGGTTCCATATCCTAACTTTTACTCTAATGCTATCCACGCAATGTCAGGATATTTCCTGCTAGAGTATTAATCTAAATACTAATAATTACTGTACATTTTTTCATGTATACTTCTTAGAATACCGCATTGTGGATATTACATCTTGCATTGTATGTGCTAGACTCGCTGCTTCCGGGGGCAATCAATGTGGGCGGGCATATGTGTCCCATGTCCTACAATGGGACGTCAGGGTGTAGGGGCAGGTATATCCTTGTGTTTCTGCCCCCTTGGGCGTACCATCGCTCGGGGATGGTAGTGCCCTGGTTAGTGCCACGCCCCCCCCTCTGCACGTGATGCGCTGTTTCCGAGCGCGTCATTGTGTAGGGATGCACACCTGATCATGTGACCGTGCCGCATGACGCGGTAAAGTCGCCGTACGATTATTGGCGGCGGGCTGAACATGTGACCAGGTGGGGGAGTACATAGGATCCTGGCACTGCGAAGGCCGGATGTGAGGAGGAGACAAGAGGACCGGAATCAAGGCACAGGACTCCATATGGCAACACAGTTTGTTGCATTTGTTCGTATGTAGATGCCCTTTTTGATCAGGACACGCTGCTGACATATTGTTTGTTTATCTCAACCCTACTTAGGGGCCCCTATTGCTGATAGTAATTGGGCATCAAAGGTATCGGGATTTGCACCGCATGCTTCTTAAGGTATTGCCGCTATATCTATGATTACTGGGGACGGCTAATGCTATCATATTGTTGAAGACACTCCTTTAGAGTTACATGTTTTCTATATATTATAGGAAAATCTCCACGGTTTTACATCCCTATTAAACGGAGACATTTCCTGCCAACTACACTCCGGTTTTGATGAGATAGATGTACCTATTGAGCCGTGCTGTTTTTGAAAGCTCTGCGGTGACGTCCCTTTGGGGGATCTCCCCCATACCCTGTGCAGTCCTTACCTGTCTCCTTCTCACCTCATACGTGCCCTATAGGTAGGTTGGACAGTACAATATGGTCCATTTACACTTTTGCTATAATTAACTCCTTGTTAGTTAGGTATACCTGTCTGAATATATTTATCTTCCCTCCTTAATGACAGGACCACGGTCACATTCAGGTGGTAATAGCCACAATATGAAATACAATTTTTAATGATGCCCGTTGGCCCACTACTAAGCTGAACTATAGCAGGTAATGGAAGGATTTATTTGGGTGTATGATATTGGGATAATTGATCCGATACTGATATATGCATATGATTTTCTAGCATCCCCTCTGTTGGGCATCCAGATCCTATAAATCCCCTGTGTCCGCTCCCCTGATTGCCGTCCCTGAAGGCACTGAGTTATATGTAAGCATATACTATGCAAATTAAAAATGCTGTCTTATTTTCTATTTGATACTGATATTTATTGTCTGTTGATACAAGAAATGTTTAATGCTATCATTCTGTTTTAAAAAACAGTTACCTCGGCAACCTATAAGCATGCTGTGATTGGGGTCCTGAGGAAGCCTCTGGTGAAACGCCTAGACCTCTGCATGTGTGTTTTACACACAATAGGTTGGGCTGCTATCAATGGTATCTGTATAGGGTTCATACCCGTTAGGACCCAAGTTTGTGATTGGGGTCCAACACAGCATATTTGTTTTTATTCTGTTTTGTTTATATAATTGTTCACAATTTGTGAGAATAAAATTTTGTACATTTTTTATCTGTGTCATCTCGTGATGTGCCCAAAATTGTAAAACGTCCATTTTTTGTGGGGATCACCCACATATGTGTGTTTGCTATTTGTTACTAGGACGGTGGCACTTTCTCAAGAAGTACCTGTTTGGTCTCCAGAAAGTATGTGCATTTTGTGACCTGATGGCGCCACCATTGATTTCAAAATTCAACCAACTAAGCCTTTAATTTCACCTCAAGTTGCCACAGTAAAATGATTTTTGTGGCCAGGAATCTTCTTTTCTTTATGGGAATTTTCTTTTCTTGTGCTCATGCACATTTCTTTTTTGGATTATATTTCTCGCACGAGTCTCCCATCATTGATTAGAAAATTGTTCACATCAGTGCCTGACCTCACAAATGCTCTTCTGGAAGAATGGTCAAACATTCCCATAGACACTCCTAAACCTTGGGGACAGCCTTCCCAGAAGAGTTGAAGCTGTTATAGCTGCAAAGGGTGGGCAAACTCAATATTGAACCCTATGGACTAAGACTGGGATGCCATTAAAAGTTCATGTGCGTGTAAAGGCAGGTGTCCCAATACTTTTGGTAACATAGTGTATATATACATATATATATATATTTTTTTTTTTCTCTTAACTTTAATGCTTTATATGGGGACCCCAATTTCTTACTCGGACCTTGCTTTTTAAAGCTTTTTTTTTTTTCAATAGTTATTTATTGATTTTTACACAATATACAGATACACAGTATGCACAATCTTGGTGTTTGGACTTGCGAGATATAGGAACATACAACTTGGTGGTAGAGAGTAAGATAGAGAGAGCAATATCAATAATAGAGGAGACAATACATAGAGTATATACATTTACATTCTAAATATGTATTGAGTTATGGTGATTGGGCTGTGGCGTGATCCGTCCAAATCCTCCAGACTTTGTTGAAAAGGCAGCCCGTACAGGAGTTAATATGGGTTCGGTGGGTTCGGCCGAACTTCGGAAAAAAGTCCGGGTTCGGTACTGAACTTGACCCGAACTTTACCCCGAACTCCAAACCCCATTGAATTCAATGGGGGCCCAAACTTTTCGGCACAAAAATGACTGTAAAAGAGTCCTGGAAAGTGCTAGAGGGCTGCAAGATGCTTTTAGAACAATAATCTGTCCCTTACAGCAACAGCAGGAACCTCTCCCTATAGAACTAGGAGATGATTTTAGAACAATAATCTGTCCCTCTCAGCAGTAGACTCTACCTAGTCCAGTCAGATCCTTCTGTAATGCAGAATGAGATCTGCAATCTGTCCCTAAAAGCAGTAGTATTAATCTCTACCTATCTATCTATCTGCAATCTGTCCCTCACGGCACCGGCAGCATCCTCTCCCTACACTACCCAGAGAGCATGTGACATGCAGCACTGTGACTCCAGCCTCAAGCCATGCCATTAGTAGGCATGGCTGTGATGGCTTCTAAGGAAAACCAGTGAAACGCTTGTTGATTGGCTGCCCTGCAGCTATTCAACATGCATGATCAAATAGCCGAACCCAGAACTCGAACCCAAACTTTTTTTCAAATGTCCGGGTTCGGGTCCGGGTCTCGGACACCCCAAAGTTCGGTACGAACCCGAACTTTACAGTTCGGGTTCGCTCAACTCTAGTTAATAGCTAATAAACGTTCAAAGGAGTGGTTTCTGTTGACTAATATTTTCAGGTCTGAGACATTGATGCAGTTGACGTTCTTCCCGTTTTGTAGGACCAGGGTAAGAGCCGCCAAAGGTAAATGCGTAACAACGGGTCTAAAGAGTTTGGGGAATTTTTTTGTCTTTTTAAAGCTTTTTTTTAATTCTAGGACTATATTCCACATATCCAACTCTGATTTTTTTTCACTATCTCTCTTCTGTTAACAATGTTCCGTTGTCCTTCCTCTGTGGAATTCAAGGTGAAACAAGACCTTATGGATGGCAGCTTATGATTCTTATGATTAAAATAAAGGAAAATCTAATTGACTTTGAAGTAAATGATCTATATTTGTCAGCAGATAAAAACCAATAAGTATTAGCCTAAGATATTTAAGGTCAGAAATGGATTCCAGATGAATCTTTAAGATGATTAAATGCTACAGCAGAGCAAAAACAGCACCGAGAACTCGAGAAGTTTTTGTTTCACTTCATCTACAGGACAAAATGTATGTTCTGATAGAACCTTGTGAGATTCTTTGATGGCTAATAGCAAATAATAGAAATGCAGGTAATGGAAGGTCATTCTTTTCGACAGGAGCTTAAAATATTAAATGGTAATGCTGGAAAAAAGAAGAAAGGACTCAGAAAAAAAAAAAAAATTAACAAAGGAGGATTAATGCAATATGGGATTGTGTAATGCAGCAAAATGAACAGATGGCCAAGAAAAAAAGATTTGAATGATCTCCTTTTACTTGTAAGTATGTAATCCATTCAGTGATTTGGCTTATGACTAATGGATCATGTTATCTACAAACAATACAATATTCTCATCTTTTTTTTTTTTTTTTCATTTCGGGGTAAGTCACTGCAAAGAAGAGATTTTATTCTAAAAACTAAAAAAAAAAAATTATATATATATATATATATATATATATATATATATATTGTGGGAGATTAGCTTGTGGGGATCACTTTTCAGAGGAAAATATTCAGCATGGATGTCAGTTCCTTTAACCACTTCAGCCCCGGAAGAATTTCGCACTTTAGGACCAGAGCACTTTTTGCGATTCGGCGCTGCGTCGCTTTAACTGACAATTGCGCGGTCGTGCGACGTTGTACCCAAACAAAATTTGCGTCCTTTCTTCCCCACAAACAGAGCTTTCTTTTGGTGGTATTTGATCGCCTCTGCGTCATTTCTTATCACCACTATAAACAAAAGAAGAGCGACCATTTTGCAAAAAAAAAACAAATTTCTTACTTTTTGCTAAAATTCAAATCCAAAAAAAAATACAAAAAAACATTTTTTTTCACCGTTTTTGGCCGATTTATATTCTTCCTCATATTTGCGCTAAAAAAAATTGCAATCGGCGTTTATTGATTGGTTTGCGCAAAAGTGGCCGCGTTTACGGATGGTAAGAATTCATTTCTGGGGTTTTTATTTATTTATTTTTTTTTACTAGTAATGGCGGCGATCTGCGATTTTTAGCGGTAATGCGATATTGCAGCGGACATGTCGGAACATTTTGACACTTTTTTGGGACCAATGACATTTATTCAGCGATCAGAAATTTAAATGTCCACTGATTACTGTATAAATGTCATTGGCAGTGAAGGGGTTAACCTGCAGGGGGAGAGCTAGGGGGTAACTGTGTTCCCTGGGCGTGTTCTTACTGTGGGGGGGTTGGGCTAACATGGGCATGAGAGATCTAACTGATCCCAGTGACAGGGATCAGTAGATCTCTCATGCCCCACTGACAGGGCGGGGAACCGCCGTGTTTACATCGGCGGTTCCCCGTTCTTTTCCCTGTAGCTGCTCATCGCGGCTCGCCGGCGGACATCGGGTCCGCCCGAGCTGCGGGCACACTCCCCAGGAGTGCGGTGGGTGCGCGCGCGCGCCCCCTGGTGGCCAAATGCGAATCGCTGCTTATTTACGGCGATTCGCGCAGGGCTCCCCGACTGCCGCCGTGAAAAGACGGCGCGCGGTGGGGAACCTGTTAAAATCTGGCGGCTTGCCAGGTTTATTATTACAGGTTTGCAAGCTCAAAACACATAAAAGAACAGAACACAAAACCTTGCCGTCCAGCACTAAACTAAACAATCAAGTTCCTCTCTATACAGTGTGGGGCTGTCCCCGACACCCACAAAACATAAGCACAGTGCAAAGCTTGATCTTTGAGTCCAAATTATCACACAGAGCTCTCTTAGCTTTCTCCCTCTGAGATCCAGGATAGAGCTCTTCTCTGCTCTCTTCCTGGTCATAAAATGCAGATGGAGAGGGGTTTGAGTGGACCAGAAAGTCTGGGCCGGAACCAGCTCTGCCTTGGTGGCTGGCAAATACTGGGTCGGACTCTTGCTAGTCATCCCAAAATGATCTCATATGAGGGGACAAGTATCGCCCGTCCATTGTGGAGCATCACAAAACGTCACAATATATATAGAAAGATATAGATATACAGTAGATATACTGCATATGATATAACAGCCTTTCTCAAACTTTTCAACACAGAGGAATCCTTGAAATAACGTTCTGGTCTCAGGAAACCCCTAATGAAAATTACTATATCTACAACTCATGATACATTAGTGTGTTGTGGTCAGTGGGAAAAATGTTCCTTACACTTGTGAAGAATTACCTCCTTATAGATAGCTAAAAAGATCAATCTTGTCAGTGGAAACTTATCTGAAAGGGAGGAATTGCTCATTGTTCAAGGAACCCCTAACAACCTCTAGAGGAACCCTAGGATTCAATGGAAGCCTGGTTGAGAAACCCTGTGCTCTACATTATAGTTTATGGGAAAGTCTATTATACTGTATAGTCTATTATAGTCTATGGGAAAGATGACTTGTCAATTTATGGAGGACATAGATAACTTAGGCTTTATATAGAAAGTGTGATGTGAAGCTACAATTAAATGAGCAGTTTGTATATGAATATGTATGTCAGCATGCAGTCTAAGTTGATGTGAGCCCTGTGGATACAGTGTAAAGGATGGCCAATGAGAGGTGGTAGGCTAACCCAAGAAGTGTAGGCCAACAGCAGTTTAATGCTAGAACAGAGCACCTGGGAGTAGGTTGGACCTTGTAGCTGAAACTGTAGAAGGGGAACCTTCTAGACCACGCTAGATGAGGAAGGTCTGAGAAACTGTATCTGGATCACACTGAAGCAGATAGTACCTGAAGTACTTGGTTACGATATATTGAAGCTATTACCGTATATACTCGAGTATAAGCCGAGTTTTTCAGCACATTTTTTGTGCTGAAAAATGCCCCCCTCGGCTTATACTCGAGTCAGCATCTGGTCAGAAAACTCTATGTATGTGCAGTGAGCGGCGCACATACATAGGCTTGTTGGCTGCAGTTCAGAGTGACTGCCAGTGATTGGCTTGT
>BLSH010296693.1:725264-758218 GCA_018402905.1 Glandirana rugosa
GACCTAGCTCTACCCCGAGTCCATTCGTAATCCTACCCGATTCCCCCGTCCCCCCAGCGATCCCCTCACATCCGCATGTCCATCTACATTACAATACACTTTACAGACCTCAGAACAGTACAGGATATGCACAGCGGTGTGTTCCTTGGACTCCCTCCTCCTGTGTAGATGTAAACTGAGAGGAGGGGGAGGCGGCTTCGGTCAGCTCCGCTGAGGGAGACAGCTGGCGAGACACTCAGATCAGTGTAGGGGTGCAGACCATGCGGACCGTGCAGTGTTTGAGGTGTCGTGCCGCTGCCCACAGGTGACACCTCTCTGGCGGATGTCACCCGGGTGTGGCCTACACTCCCCTAGCGACCCCCCTGCCCCCTTAGCCCATCCTAATGCTTACCTGAGCCCCATCTCGATCCAGTGATGTCCACGACTGCCTCGGCCTGGGACTCCCCTCCTTATTGGCTGAGACACAGAGTGGCGCCATTTGCTCCTGCTGCTGTCAATCAAAGTAAGTTAGCCAATGAGGAGAGAGGGGGGGCGGGCCCGAACACAGCTCCATGTCTGGATGGACACACAGAGCTTAGGCTCAGCTCGGGTGCCCCCAAAACAAGCTGCTTGCTGTGGGGGCTCTCATCAGGAGGGAGAGGCCAGGAGAGCCAAAGAGGGACCCGAGAAGAGGAGGATCTTGCCTTCCCTGAGCAAAACCATTACATAGTGCAGGTAAGTATAACATGTTTGTTATTTTTATTGAAAAAGGAGACTTTACAATCACTTCCCCGACTGCCCACCATGGGTTTATGTCGCTACTTTGACATTAAATACCGTTGTTTTGGCAGCAGATAGCTTCCATAAACCCAGTATCATTATTCAAGGTGGGTGGTCCACTTTAACATAAAAGTGGTCTTAGCAGCGGATTCGCCATGAGATCACATTTATGCATTCTGGTCATCTCTGCTGCTTACTGGATCCGTCAGTAGCAGCGGAGATGATCCGGTCCTGTGGCTTGATGGGCAGGAAGTTGAGTGGGGGCCATCATGCCCTCACTTGACTTCAGGACTCTATGCCTTTGGAGGACCAGAGCAACGTCAAATGTAACTTCCCCCCTTCGGCCTTAAAGGGACCTTTTTTTGGGGGGGGACTTTTTTTTTCTTTTTTGAATTGCTTACAAGTGTAAATGTAAGACCTGAGGTCTTCTTGAGCCCCCCTCAGTATCGCCCCACTGGACCACCAGGGAGCCTGCCCAGGACCACCAGGGAGCCCCCCCCCCAGACACTGTGAGGAGGCTGCCCAGGACCACCAGGGAGGGAACATGGAGGCTGCCCAGGACCACCAGGGAGCCCCCACTAGACCACCAGGTAAGGGCAATACAGTGCACTGTAGGGATGGCACTGTGCCCATATATGATGCCTGCCAGTGCCATCCCTAACAGTGCTATATGCACCAGTGCCCACCAGTGCCACATATCAGTGCCCACCTGTGCCACCTAGAAGTGCCCACCTGTGCCACCTAAAAGTGCCACCTATCAGTGCCCAGCAGTGCCACCTATCAGTGCCCATCATTGCCCAGTGCCACCTATCAGTGCCGCCTATGAGTGTCCATCAGTGCCGCATATCAGTGCCACGTATCAGTGCCCATCAGTGTTGCTTATCAGTGCCACCCATCAGTGCTGCATATGTGCCCCGTCATTAGTGCCAATCTGTACTGCCTCCTCAGTGCCTGTCAGTCTAGCCACATCAGTGCCGTCAGTGATGAAGAAAATGTACTTTATACAAAGTGTTGTGACAGAAACAAAGAAAAAAAATTTATTTTTCAAAACTTTCGGTCTTTTTTTATTTATAGCGCAAAAAATAAAAACTGCAGGGGTGATCAAATACCACCAAAAGAAAGCTCTATTTGTGGGAACAAAATTATAAAAAGTTTATTTGGGTACAGCGTCGCACGACCGTGCAATTCTCATTCAAATTGCAACAGCACTGAAAGTTGAAAATTGGTCTGGGCAGGAAGTGTTCTAAGTGCCCGGTATTGAAGTGGTTAAAGGCATCGGTCAGCTGGCCACCTTCTCCACCGCTCTGCCACTAACCGACCAAAGCCTCAGGACTCAGCACCAGGACATGGTAACCTCCCAAGGTCTGGAAAGGCATTGCACAAACTTTTTTCAAGCTATCCTGAAGATGTTTCATCCTCTGCTCCCTCTGACAAGGCAGGAAGAGCTCTGCAAATTTACCTTTGTAACATGGATCAAGAAGGGTTGCCAGCCAGTAATGATCCCTCTGCTCGATACTACGAATCCTAGGGTCTTTTCGCAGGCTTTTGAGAATCAGAGATCCCATACAGCGTAAGTTTGAGGAGGCATGAGAGTCCTTTGGGTCATTGAGGATGACATTATCAGGAGCTACCTCCTCCCAGGTACGTGCAACTCTTTGGGTTTCTGGGGACTGAAAACACTGGCTTTGTTTTGACATTTTATTTATAGTGCAGGGCAGGGCCACCGGGTGACGTACGGGTGACCCCACCCCCTTCTGACGTCATGTGACGTCAGAAGTGTGGGTCACTCAATTACGTCACTGGGTGGCCCCGCCCTTCACTATAAATAAAACGTCAAACCAAAGAGAGCTCAGTTGGAGGGAGCCCTCCCCTGGAGGAGGAGCTGTTTGTTTTTTTTTTATTTTTTTTGGGTCCGTCACTCGAGGCGATTGACGATGGATTACAATAGGGGACACTTATTTTTATTTTTTAATTAAGAACTTGTCCCTAATTGTCTACTGTGTTTTTTTCTTTTTGACACTTTTGGTAAATTAGTGGGGGTACGATGTACCCGATACTAATTCACATGGGGGGTGGGGATCTGGGGGCCCCCTTATTAAAGGAGGCTTCCAGATTCTGATAAGCCCCCCGCCCGCACATCCCCACAACCACAGCACAGGGTTGTGGGGAAGAGGCTCTTGCCCCCATCAACATGGGGACAAGGTGTTTTGGGGCGGGGGGGCGCAGAGCCCCCCTGCCCCAAAGCACCCATACTCCCCATGATGATGGCATGTAGCCTGGTATGGTTCAGGAGGAGGGGGGGGCGCTCGCTCGTCCCCCCCATTCTGGTCGGCCAAGTTACATGCTCGGATAAGGGTCTGGTTTGGATTTTAGGGGAGACCCCACGTCAATTTTTTTTAAATTTTGGCGCGGTGTTCCCCTTAAAATCCAAACCAGACCCGAAGGGTCTGGTATGGACTGGAGGGGGGCTCACTCAAATTTTTTCTGTGATTATTATGTATATTGCCGGGAACTGGCAATAAATGACAATTTTACCTTCACAAATGTCATTTTGCTCTGGCACTGTTCTAAACATCACAGAGGTGCGCCCTTTTACAGGCAGACTAAGGGACCCCCCCAGGCACGATATTTAAAGGAATATTTCATTTTTATTGTTTCACTTTAAGCATTATTAAAATCACTGCTCCTGAGAAAATAATTGATTTAAAAACTTTTTTTTGCATTGATACATGTCCCCTAGGGCAGGACCTGGGTCCCCATACACTTTTTAGGGCAATAACATTGCATATAAGCCTTTAAAATGAACACTTTTGCTTTCTACTGTTGAATGTTTGCACACATTTTTTGCCTATTCGCATGTTCTGGTGCGAACCGAACCGGGGGGTGTTTGGCCCATCCCTACATACAACCATTCCCGGCTAAAGCTGCCGTGGCCTCAACCACCTCTGAGCCTGCCCCCATAGAGCTGGTGAATCTCTGCCCCAGTGTGGTTCCTGTCCCCAAGACAGACTAACTCAAGCACCACATGGCATCTTTTAGCCTGCCTGCTTGCATAGCCCCTTGCATGCTTAGGGAGCACTGCAGGTTCAGAGGACAATTCTGCAGAAGAGGCCACAGAGGTAGAAGAAGAGGAGAGGGTGGAGGAGGCGGATGTGGCAAAATCACCACCAGCTTTTTGGAGGCATGGTGGCAGAACTAGCTCCAACACTGAACACTGTCCTGCATCCTTTCCAGTTACCAGCAGAGTTACTCTGTGCACCGTGAAGGAAAGGTAAAGTCCCTGACCATGCCTGCTGAACCATGAGTCAGCAGTAATATGAACCCTGCTGCTGACCGCCCTGTCCAACGAGGCCAAAACATTGCCTTCCTCATGACGGTAGAGAGCTGGAATGGCTTTACGTGAAAAGAAATTTCTTTTGGGAACCTGCCACTGTGGGACAGCACATTCCACAAATTTATGAAAGGTGGCAGAGTCTACCAGCTGAAAAGGCAGCAGTTGGAGTGCTAGCAATTTGGCCAAGCTAGCATTAAAACGCTGAGCATGTGGATGGCTGGGATAGTATTTTTTTTATGGTTCAGCAACTGGGGTAGGGATATTTGCCTGCTGAATTCACCTGGTGGTGTACTGCTAGCAGATTGGCTGCAAGTACTTGTGGCATGCATTGCTATACCTTCATTCATGTTAGTGCAGGTTTTGGATAGGACTGGAGTTGAAGGGGTTGAGATCCCAGATGAGGAGCAAGAAGAAGTCCGCCTTGTTTTCTGATGTGGGTTTTTCAGGGGCTGTTGCCAACGGACTGCATGGCTGGTCGTCATATGTCTTGTCAAGACAGCGGTGCCTAAGCGGCTGGAGTTCTGGCTGCGCTTGACCTGCTTCAGACATAGATTGCAAATAGCAAAGGTGCGATCTACTGCACATGTGTTGAAAAAAAGCCCACACCAATGAACTTTTGGAAGTCAGTGGGGAGCCAGCAGCACCCTGCACCTGTGGAGCTCTGTGGTCTGATGCACTAAGGTGGCTGCCCTTAAGCTGGCCCCTGGAGGACATCCTGCCTCGTTGGATTTGTGCCTCCTCCTCACTTTCCTCCCCTCTTCTCTCAGGCACCCAAGTACAGTCAGTGTCCTTATCATGCCCTACCTCCTCGTCACTGGAGCAAACTTGGCAGTATACTGCAGCTGGGGGAACATGACTGCTAGTTTCTTGTCCTTCTGTGGCACCCCCTGTCTCCAAGCTCACGTTACTCCCCTCCTCAACCTGGGAACCAACATTGGTGCGTATATATATATATATATATATATATATATACACACACACACTATACAAGGTACATATACAGTATATACTTACACTGCATTAACGGACTCTATATAGCATACAATGAATGAGCTGTATATAGTCTACACCTAAAGCAGCGTACTATATATGTATACACTATATAAGGTACATATATATTTTTACACTGCCTGGACGGATGCTATATACATCTGAATGAGCTGTATATAGTCTACACCAAAGGCAGCGTATATATATATATATATATATATATATATATATATATATATATATATACCATTTAAGATACATATATATTCTTACACTGCCTGTACTAACTGTATACAGAACGCACTATCTAGTATATCAGATCTCTGTTTCTATCTCTCTACACTAAACTGCCTACACGCCACTAACTAAACTCGCTATCTCCACGTTATACTTGTACAAGGGGCTTTATATAGTGTGGGTGTGGATTTAGCCTGCTCAGCAGTGATTGGCCAAAGGCTTCCTGCCTTTAGCCAATCATAGCTCTCACAGCAGAGCGCGCTGTGATTGGCCAAAGAATGTAGGTCATGTGCATGCTTTGGCTAATCAGCGGGCGGCATTTCCCCACGATTTGTATGCATTACGGGGTGCTTGAATATCCCGCGAATGCCCCATAACGTTCTGGGAACACTCGAACCCCCAGATGTTCGAGTCGAACATATCCTTACTGATAAGCATTCTAATCCCTCTGCACTCTATCCGAAACTAAAAAGAAATGTTTTGCCTTTAGTTAAACTTTAACTTCAGTTTGCTCAATTAAGCTTTGACAATAAAACCTGCAAGCTGATTTGTTTCTATGCATAGCTGCACCAGATCTTGCACTCTCCAGTTTTAGTAAACTCTCCATACTGTCTGGATCCAGAGTTGTACACCCATGTGCATGCACAGGTTTATGCAGTGCTGGGACAAGGTAATCTGGAGCCCAGGGCGAACATGGCTTACTTTGCCAGCACCCTTCCCACCCCCAAAGATGTATAAGCATTATACACTATATTGTCAAAAGTATTGGGATGCCTGCCTTTACACGCACATGAACTGTAATGGCATCCCAGTGTTAGTTCATAAGGTTCAATATAGTGTTGGCTCACCCTTTGCAGCTATATCAGCTTCAACTCTTCTGGGAAGGCTGCCCACAAGGTTTAGGAGTCTGTCTATTAGGTTGAGGTCAGGACACTGTGCAGGCCAGTCAAGTTCCTCCATCCCAAACTCGCTCATCCATGTCTTTATGGACCTTGTTTTGTGCACTGGTCAAAATCATATGTTGGGCGGTGGGATTATGGTGTGAGGTTGTTTTTAAGGAGTGGGGGTTGGCTTGAAGGTAACTCTTAAGGCATCAGCATACCAAGACATTTTGGACAATTGCATGCTCCCAACTTTGAGGGAACTGTTTGGGGGTGGCTCATTCCTCTTCCAACATGACTGTGCACCAGTGCACACAGCAAGGTCCATAAAGACATGGATGAGCGAGTTTAGTGTGGAGGAACTTAACTGGCATGCACAGAGTCCTGACCTCTACCTGATAGAACACCTTTGGGATGAATTAGAGAGGAGACTGTAAGCCTGGCCTCCTCATCCAACATCAGTGCCTGACCTCACAAATGGGATTCTGGAAGAATGGTCAAACATTCCCATAGACACACTCCTAAACCTTGTGGACAGCCTTCCCAGAAGAACTGAAGCTGTTAGAGCTGCAAAGGGTGAACCAACTCAATATTGGAGTGGAGACTGTGAGCCAGGCCTTCTGTTCTAACATCAGTGCCTGCAGTGTTTGCATAGTGACAACACCTGTTTACAGGCTCTGTGCAACCACCTCTCCTCCTGCTTTCTCTTTGGATTATGATTGACCATCACCACACCAATTACACCCACCCCAAGCCTTCTCTATCAACTCTATCAGCCAGCCTCTGTTTCCACCCCTCCTTTTCTTCAACTTGCAGAGCAAGCACACCCACTGCCAGCTTGCTTTTAACTTCCCTCTGGTGTGTGATTGCTTATTATAAGGAGAGATTTTCAGGTAATTACACTGAATTTGAAAAAAAAAAAAAAACGATTTCAAGGTTTCTAATGTAATACATTAGTGAACTAGAGGGTGTTTATGTATATTTCCCTGGAGTTGATCTTTAATAAGCCGAGCCAACTTGCCTGCCTTTTCCAATAGCCGCATCACAGCGTGAGCCTCCAATTAACGTTCAGCTTCATTTTATACTTAGAACGACCCTATTCTGGTCCCAAGCAACACTGGAAATCCCATAACATATTAGCCTCTGTGACCCCTGAATTGACCTAGGTGCTTGCTCCAGCCTATCCAAGGCTACTCCTATATAATATGGTTCCTGCTCATTACTTTCATATCTTCTAGCCTCCAGGTGCAGATGTGACCCCATTCGGAGTATCTATGAAATATTCACAAAGCTTGCTTCTTGCTAAAACTCCCTTATGACTACGTGTTGATAACAATACACAATGCTCCAGTTAACCGTCCACAATTATGTCCTTCCGCGAATGTTCTGCAAGACAAAAACACATATCCTTGGTGACAACTTACACGCGGCACTGTACCACTAACACTTTGTTTAGTAGATCTATCTTCTTGCATGACAGGGCACCCCCCGTGACATTTACTTTTACCGTGTGCCTACTTAAGTCACTTGGAAAAATGGCTCCTCTCTAGGCACTGTTGAAACTCCCCTGCCATTAATCCTTTGTTGTTCCTTTGTTTTTGTCCCAAATGCATTATTTTGCATTTATTAACATTAATGTGATGTTACCACAACCTTGGCCATTACTCTAATTTGCTTAATTCATTCATCATCTTATTTACACTTCTCCCCATCTAGGCTCGGAGGAAGGCGATGGTGTTACAGATGATAGTGTCACATTAGAAGAAAGAACAACACATCTTCTATCTGTGAGGTCTAGAATCGCATACATTACTGTACGTGCAAATTCTGTTCTCCTTTGGGATCATTCATACAACTAGAGGCTGGTATATTGCAAGAAATTAGTGGAGAAGCCATATTAACTCCACCGCATATTTCAGCACATTCGGCATCTGCGATGGAGTTGAATCCAAAAGTCGGATGACGTTAGATAAATTTGGACGACTGGAGCATAATCAGATTTCATAGTTATGGCTGACCAGCTTGGACCAACGCTAGTTTCCACCTTCTTCCTGGCCCTCGTGTCCAGCTTGGCCCCATTTAATTCCTTTATTTATTGGTTGCGACAACACTGTAAGGGCAACACCAACACTGCAACACCAACCTTACCAACTGTTCAGTGTCTGCTACCCCTCTCTGCCAATCCCTCCTTTGGCCTTCTCTGCCAATCCCTCCATTGGCCCTCTCTACCAATACCTCCATTGGCTTCTGCTCACCCAACAAATTCAAAATATTAACAGTAACTTACAAAGCCACCCACAACTCTTCTCCCAGCTGCATCACTTAACCTAGTCTCAAAATATCTACGTAATTGTTCTCTTCATTCCTCTCAAGACCTCCTGCTCTCTAGCTCCATTGTCATATCCTCCCATGCTCACCCCCAGGACTTCTCCAGAGCCTCCCCCATTCTCTGGAACTCCCTACTCCAATCTGTCCAGGCTATCTTGTACTCCATCCACTTTTAGGTGATTCCTGAAAACTCTTCTCTTCAGAGAAGACTATCCTGCCCCTGCCTAACTGCTATACTTTAATTTTCTCGATCAGCTCATCCCCCACAGTTATTATCTTTTCTATCACTTGACCTTCCTTTTAAGATTGTAACCCAATTGTTCTCTTCATTTCTCTCAAGACCTCCTGATCTCTAGCTCCCATGTCACCTCATCCCTTGCTTCAAAATATACCTAGATCAAGGTTTGATCTAGGTCAATGCCAGGGTTAGTGTTTGGGTCAAGGTTAGGGTCAAATGTCAAGGTCAAAGGGCAATGTCAGGGTTAATATTTTTTTGGACAGGATTTTTTTTTCTAAATTAGTATCAGTGTCAGTTAGTTTTAGGTAGGATAAAAAAATGCAAAATGTGCACTATTGTTTCTGGGCTGTACTACGGCACATACAACAACTAACATACACATATGTGGTATCGCTGCAATAATCAGGAGCAGGAGAATTTATTTTGGGTTGTTATTTGGTGGTAGGTTATGTTAGTAGCAAGAAATATATAGCTAAATTGCATTTATTATACTATTTTGGGCCAGTTTTCCTCTGATAATAAAAAAACAGGAGATATTCATTACCATTTACCGGCAAATGAAATCCCAATTTGTCGTGAAAAAAAAACATGGTATAATTCACCTGGATGCACAAAGTAGTTGTGATGATATGTACAGTTTTACCAACACGTGTCAAAGTTGCAAAATTGGGCTTAGGAATTAAAGTGATTGTAAAAATAAAAATAACAAACATGTTATACTTACCTCTCTTGCAGTGGATTTGCACAGAGTGGCCCAGATCCTCCTCTTCCCACTCCCTCTTCGGCTCTCTTGGCCCCTCCCTCCTGTTGAGTGCCCCCACAGTAAAGCAGCTTGCTATGGGGGCACCCAAGCCGAGTCTCCATTCAGACATGGAGCTACGGCCCTGCCCCTTTCTGTTCTCATTGGCTGACTGATTTTAATTACCAGCAGCTGGAGCCAATGGCACCTCGCTGCTGTCTCAGCCAATGAGGAGGCGAGTCTCGGACGGCTGAGACATTCCTACTACATCACTGGAGCTAGAGGGACCTCAGGTAAGTATTAGGGGGGCTGAAGGGAGCTGCTGCACACAGAATGCTTTTTATGCATAGAATGCATTTCTGCCATTACAGCCACTTTAAGATTTGTTTAGGTATGGAGGTTTTACGTCAATAATTTTCTTTAGTCAAATCCGTTATGTTAGAATGATTTGTTTTCAGAATTTGTTTTGTATATTCAGATTTGTTTCCTATGTTCATTATTTTCAAATCAATTTCAAATTATCCAAATTTGAATTTGAAATGGAAACATTATTAAGTATTAAGGGGTAAAAAGTAAAATAAGGTGATGATGCCTACTTAGACTGCTTTATAGAAAAGAATAGAAAAGAACGTAATAGAATAAAATAGAATAGAAAATTGATTTTCGAATTCAATTTGATTTTCGAATTCAAAATAATTTTCAAATTCATATTCAAATTCATTTTTGAATTTAAAGTCATTTTCAAATTCAGTTAATTTGTTTCGTTATCATTTATTTTGAATTCATTGAAATTCGTTACTATTGTGATTCAGAAATTCGCATACATCTGAATCTCTGAATAAAGAAAATTACATCCGAATTTTGATTTGTAATGCAACAAATCACACATATTTAAGTCTCCCCATCATGGACAGAACCAACAACAGAAACATATTAAAGGTTCTAACTGTCCTCTACACTATTCAAAGCCAAAAAAAAGTTTTGGCCGAAGAAAAACTAAGTTTTGATTTAAAAAAAAAAAATACTGCCAATGACTTCAAAGAAAGTTTAAGCCTTTGAAATGTTGGCAATAACATGTTACATATAATTACTTTATAAAACAGGAACAATAATAATCCCCTGGTAGCATTTTTTTAGTGTGTTTTATTCTTTAATTACAATGATATATCTTTTGTATCTTTGCATGCATAGCTCAGCAGGGATATGTATTTATTTTTAAATAGGAGTCAAAGCTTCCCAAAAATAAATGAAAATATAATATTATCCTGGATGTAGCTTCAGGATACTCTGAAAGATTAAAGCAGCATGCAAGCTCAAGTCCAATTATTGAAAGTGCGGTCATACATTTTTCCACCGCTGCTTCAGATTTTGGTTAGCCTTTCTGGAAAATACATGGTGATTATTTGTTAAAGTCATTTTTTTTTTTTTTTTAAAGTTCAGATTAATAATCTAAAGTGTTTGTTGAAGGAAAACTGCAATATAGAACAATCACAATGTAATATGCAATATAGAACAATCATTATGGGATATGCTATATACTATAAAGGTAAACTCTACAAGAGTTTCTGTACATTTTTTCTTAACCTCTTCTGGAGTACCCACCGCACATTTATCCAACTGCACAAAACAATGTTGTTTCCTCTTCGGGGTCTCAGGCACACGCTGTCGGCGACCCGTTCCAGCTGTGGTTGGACACAGCAGGAGCCAATCAGTGGGTCCGGTGACCGCGATGGCTGCCGAGACCCACCGATCATTCACAGGAGAGGCAGAACTGCGGTCAGCCTATGTAAACAAGGCAGACCACCTTTCTGTTAGAGAGGAAGAGAGAGATCTTGTGTTCCTGCTAATCAGGAACACCGATCTCTCTCTTTCTCCAGTTAAACCATCCCCCACGCAGTTAGAAAGGACACACTTAATGTTAACCCCTTCACTGCCAGTGTCATTAATACAGTGAGAGTCCTTTTTTTTTTTTTTTTGCACTGATCATTGTATTAGCGTCACTGGTCCCCAAAAGGTGTCCGATTTGCGCAATGTCGCAATCCCGCTAAAAATCGCTGATTGCCGCCATTACTAATAGAAATAAAAATTCCATAAATCTATCCCATAGTTTGTAGACGTGATTACTTTTGCGCAATCCAATCAATATATGTTTATTGGGATTTTTTACCAAAAATAGGTAGCGGAATACATATTGGCCTAAACTGATGAAGAAATTTGATTTTCTACATTTTTTTATTAGAAGTGTTTTATAGCACCATGGATTTCCCAAGCCTTCCCTTCGAGATTTGACAGCTCCTTGTTACATCTTTAGGGCTCTGCCGGGGCCGCGCCCCAAGGGTGGACTCACTCCTTCTCTTCTTTCTCTTTTTCTCCTCTTCTTTCCTTACTCGGCTCCTCCCTTTTACTAACTTTTTCCTTTTTCTTCTCTTTTTTCCCCTCTTTCTCCCTTTTTCTATTTTATTTCACCAATGTAATAGGCCTCTTTAACTCGGCTGGGTTACGTGTGGCCGGAACCTAGACAGGTCCCACGTGCCGGGTGTGTCCCAGACGGGTCGATATTGTTGTTAATAAGCCGACAGGTCTCATTTCCATCGGGATCATAATAATGTTCCCTATATATTTTACCTTTTATTTTTCTCTGGTATAATTTACCTACTCCCTGTCAACTTCATATGCAAATGTATAATGGTCTGTATTGATACAATTTCCAAAATCTGTAAAAAACAGCTTTCCTGTTTGTTACATTGGTTTCTATTAATAAACTACTTTGTAAAAGAAGTGTTTTATAGCAGAAGGTAAAAAATATTGTTTGTTTTTTTTTCAAGATTGTCGGTCTTTTTTTGTTGATAACGCAAAAAATAAAAACCACAGAGATGATCAAATACCACCAAAAGAAAGCTCTGTTTGTGGAAAAAAAGTACATACATTTTATTTGGGTACAATGTTGCATGAATGCGCAATTGTCAAGTAAAACTGTACCTGTACCTTTATGGGAGAGGGGTTATGCAAGATAGCAGCAGGGTCCAGGAGGGAATGTAGACATGTTAGGAGCAGGCTCCTAAATGATATGTGGACAAGATAGGAGTAGGCTCCTGGTTGGAGGGAGGACAAGATAGGAGAAGGCTTGACTAAGCTCTGGGGGTGGAGTGAAATGCATTGGGGCGTGGCCTGGTTGGAGTCCAGGCTGAGGTTGCCACTTCATTCATTGCAGTAGAAAGCCATGGATGTGCGACTTTTAGCGGTCACCCTTCCTTTCTTGAACCTTGCAGGAGCCAGGTTGAGCTTCATCCCCTGTCAGCACTCCAGCAGCAGTTGCAGATGCACTATTCACATACCTCCTCCCTATCGAGCCTGAGCGGCACACACATTTTTCCTAGGTCATAGGAGAAGGCTTCATGGTGGAAGTGTAGGCAAGTTATGAGCAGGCTCCTAAAGTAGAGTGAAAGAAAAAATCATGCTCTCAGAGGATGTGTAGACACGATACACGCACGCTTCTGGATGGAATATGGACAAGATAGGAGAAGGCTTCCTGGTGGAAGTGTAGACAAGTTAGGAGCAGGCTCCTGAAGAAGTGTGGGTAATAAAATGCTCTCAGAGTGCGTGTAGGCAAGATAGAGCATACACCTGGATGGATTGTGGACGAGATAGGAGGTTCCTGCCCAAGAAAGACCAGGCCCTTGGAGGCAGTATAGACAAAAGAGCAACAAAGTCCAGAAGGGAATGTAGACACGATAGGACTAAGCTCCTGGAGGAAATGTGGACAAAGTAGAAACAGGATCCTAGAGGGAGTGTAAACAAGATAGGGGCAGAATCCTTAACAAGAAAGAAAGGAAAAGACTCCTGTGGGGTGTGTAAACAAGATAGCAGCAGGGTCATGGAAGCAATATATACACAATAGGAGCAGGCCCTAGAAGGAGTGTAGACAAGAAAGGAGTAGGCATTTCATGGTTCCTTCAACATGGTATGGGACATTTTTTGATATGCTGTTCTTGCAGTTTTGTTTTTTATCTTTTCTACGGGAATATTAGGAAAAATCACTTTCTTAAGTAATATACATACACACAAATGTGAAAAAAGCTATCCAAACCTGCCTGACCCTATATGAAAAAGTAATTGCCCCACCCCCTCACTAAATCATGAATGAACTGTGATTAACCAAAGCTAAAATATTAAAGTGGAAAGTTAAATTGCACTTGCTACACCCAAGCTTGATTACTGCCAGACCCGTTAAATCAAGAAATCACTTAAATAGGAGCTGTCTGACAAAGTGAAGCATGCTAAAAGATCTCAAACAGCAACACATAATGCCATTATCTAAAGAACTTTAGGAACAGATGAGAAACAGAACAATTGACATTTGTCAGTCTGGAGAGGGTTACAAAGCCATTTCTAAGGCTTTGGGACTCCTGTGAACCACGGTGAGAAATTACTCCAAAAGCACGACAACGACTCATTCAGGAGGTAATAAAAGAACCCAGAAGAACATCTAAAGAACTGCAGGCCTCACTTGCCTTGTTTAAGGCAGTGTTCATGATTCAACAATAAAAAAGAAACTGGGGAAAATGGCATCCATGGGAGAGTTCCATGGCGAAAGCCACTGCTGACCAAAAAGAACATAAAGGCTCATCTCATGTTTGCCAAAAAACATCTTGATTATCCCAAAGCCTTTTGGGCAAATATTCTGTTGACTGATGAGACCGAAGTTTAACTTTTTGGAAAGTGTGCATCCCGTTATATCTGTCCTAAAACTAACACAGCATCTCATATTAAGATCATCATACCAACAGTCAAACATGGTGGTGGTAGTGTGATGGTCTGGGGCTGCTTTGCAGCTTCAGGACCCGGATGACTTACCATAATTGATGGAGCCATGAATTCTGCTTTCTACCAGAAAATTCTTAAGGAGAATGTCTGGCTATCAGTTTGTGACCTCAAGCTCAAGCGCACTTGGGTTATGCAGCAGGGTAATGATTTGAAACATACCAGCAAGTCCACCCCTGGCTCAAAAAAATAAAGTTAAAGTTTTGGAGTGGCCTAGTCAAAGTCCAGACTTAAATCCAATTGAGATGCTGTAACATGATCTTAAACAAGCCGTTCATGCTGAAAAACCCTCCAATGTGGCTAAATGAAAATAATTCTCCAAAGAAGAGTGGGCCAAAATTCCTCCACAGCGATGTGAAAGACTCATTGGCAGTTATCGCAAATGCTTGATTGCAGTTGTTGCTGCCAAGGGTAGCACAACCAGTTATTAGATTTAGGGGGCAATTGCCTTTTCACATAGGGCCAGGCGGGTTTGGACAGCTGGATAAAGTGCATTTTGGGTTATCGTTGTGTAATCGTAAACATTTGTTGATGATCTGAATCATTTAAGTGTGACAAATATGCAAAAAAAAAAAATCAGGAAGGGGGCAAATACTTTTTCACAGCATTGTAACTGTAGACAAGATTCCGCTGAGGGGTAGACTGAAGAGGTGGTCACCTTTGACACTCCAGCAGGAGAGGGATGCAAAAAAAAAGTCTGCACCCTAAGCTGTAGATCACAGCTCATCAAAGAGGGGTGTTTTTTTTCACCTTGGGTGCTATAGCACCTTGTTCTAGTACTAAGAAAAAGACCTCAAATTCTCATTGTTGCTTTGAAGTCTACTGATTGGTCAGGGCCAATCCAATATTTACTTCCTTGGTGTTGTTTCCTCATTTTTCTTTCAATCAATTTTTATTAATTAAAGTTGAAATTGTATAAACAAAAACAGAAAGGGGTTGCAACGTACAAGAGCAATTGCTCACAGTAGAAGACCAAGTAACATATATATATATATATATATATATATATATATATATATATATATATACATGAAATATACACATCCAGAAAGGAATAAACCATTAATAAAGTGACATACTAGGTCAGGTAGTTGGGCTAGGAGTTTAGGAGAGCCAATATCTAGAAGTAATGTTGGACCTTATCTGTTAGGGGTGTCTTAGGTCCTAAAGTACGGTTGGGGGGGAGCCAAAAATAGTGATAGGAGGAGTAAATGGAACGACAGGCGCAAACCTGCATCCTAAGTTGGAAGCAGTTTGGATCTGCCATCAGTGTAGCTCTTGTCTCTATTCGTGATTCCCCCATACTCTAAAACCTAGAGCCGGCTTAATTGAGGTTCTAGATCCAGCATGACCCATAGATAAACATCATTAAAAAAAGTACAAAGATTTGGAAAAAAGGAGCAAGGTGTATCAATGGTGGGCGTGGTGGATCAAAAAACATTAAAAGTAAGAAAATAACTTCTGATCGGTGCCACGCCCAATATAACTAGAGGGGACGAGGTTGCCCCTTAAACAGAGAGTCCTCTAGTGTGCGTCTTGCACCCACTATTAATGAAACGTCCTATACCCAAAACAAAAGCCTTAAGGCTACAGAAGAGTGGAGGGAGTAGTAGAGGAGGGAGAGGGGAGAGGAAAAAGGACAGAGGAGAAAAGTTGTAGATGGCCATCCAGTTCAACCAATAAAGAAAAACATAACCATACAAACCCATATACACAATCCTTCACCCACAGTTGATCCAGAGGAAGGTGAAAAACCCCAGCAAAGCCAATGATCCAATTTGCTATATCAGGGGAAAAAAATCCTTCCTGATCCCTCGAGAGGCAATCGGATTATCCCTGGATCAACTTTATATATGAATGTTAGTACCCAGTTACATTATGTACATTTAGGAAAGAATCCAGGCCTTTTTTAAAGCAATCTACTGAGCTGGCCAGAACCACCTCTTGGGGGAATTTATTCCACATATATGCTGTATATACAGTACCACAGATAGAGGTTTATACAACACCACAGATAGATATATACTGCACCATAGATAGGGGTATACAGCCAACATCCCCCCCACCACCACCACGGGGCTCACGGCACTGACAGTACCCCTGGGGTAGTCAGGACATCAAGGTCCCGCAGTTACCCCATCTAAGAGCGGGCAGCAGGAAGTGTCCGGCGAGCGGGGAGCGATGTCCGGCAAGCCTCTTGGCTTCGGTCCTGCATCCCCCTTCTCTTCTGACTAAAAAAGGCGTCCAATAAGACCGCCTGTCTTCTCTGCCAATTGGGAGACCGGTAACATACCGACGCTTCCTGATTGGCGGAGAGCGGTTTAATGTTAGAAAGGCAAATTCTTATTTGCCATTCTAAGGGCTTGTGGCAGCACACTTTGAGCTACAAGCCCCACTATATTGAAGCCTATTAGAGCCTACGGCTCTATTGAGATGCTTCAAAGTAGTCCCCCGCCACAGTAATTCATGTGGCCGGTGCTTCAAAGAAGCCAGCCGCATGAATTAAGGGGTGGTCGTGGGCGGCCATGGATAGATTCATGCTATGCATAGAGGGGGTAGGTGAGGAGCAGGGGCATAACTACAGGGGTTGCAATGGCAACCAGCCCCATGCTCCAGGGGGCCCGTGTGCCTCCCTTGTACACCTGGATAGGAGGGATGGCGGGGGCGGCATTTAGAGAAACCAATCTCCTCCATTTTCCTCCTAATGGAGGAGATTAGTTCCTCTATATGCTGCCCCCGCCACCCCTCCTATACAGTTTACTTGCCTTCTGCTGTTCCCAGGGTCCCTGGGTGCTTCCCTGGTCCCCCCCCCCCCCACACACAGAGCTGCTGTTTCCCCCCTCCTCTCTCCTGCCAGCTAATGTAGAAGAAGTGTCATGATGGAGAGATGGGAACAGGTCAGTAAATTACCGGCTCCTTCCTTTTCTGAATGGTCAGAGTCAGTAATTGGTATCAATTGGTTCACTCATAACTAAAGCATAGTAAACTGTTTTTACTATACTTCCGTTTCTGAATGAATAGGAGGCTCGGGTACACAACTATTTGTTTATTTGGCGGGACTGTAATAAAGGGACCTGCGACGGGAGTAAAGGGCCCCAGGATCAGTTGGAAGAGGGAAGGGGGCTCTTCATAATTTTTTGCACCGGGGCCCTGGAGGTACTAGTTACGCCTCTGGCGAGGAGAGAGGAGGCGGCGCCCATGTGCCCTTAATGGAGGGGCCGCCACTGTTCAACACCAAGTTCACTATATGGACCACTTATGTATTTGTACATGTTGATCATATCCCACCTCAATCTCCTCCTCTCAAGAGAGAATAAATTCAGTTCCTTTAATCTTTCCTCATAGCCGAGCTCCTCCATGCCTCTTATCAGTTTGGTTGCCCTTCTCTACACTTTCTCCAGTTCCCCGATATCATTTTTGAGAACTGGTGCCCAAAACTGAACTGCATATTCCAGATGAGGTCTTACTAATGATTTGTACAGGGGGCACAATGAGGTCTCTCTCTCTCTGGAGTCCATACCTCTTTTAATACAAGAAAGGATTATGCTAGCTTTGGAAACCGCAGCTTGACATTGCATGCTATTATTAAGCTTATAATCTAACCAAAAACCACCAGATCCTTCTCCACTATGGATTCCCCCACTGAGGAGTCAAGGGGATGTGTATGTAGTCAGCCCACGGTTCCCAAGTGGCCTCGAACCTCTGTACTGTGTCCTGTAGTATACTGACCATCTTCTCCTGGGCCATGATCCATGAGATTTTCTTTTTCGTCATGGCGAAGGAGACAAAGGGTCGCTTCCAGGCTCTAGCAGTTATCAGTTTAGTGTGTTTCCTTCTTTTATATCCTGGTCCAACATTGCATCATTTCTTCTGATCTGAGTTATAAAGGTTACTAACGCAAAGGTCTGGGGTATCTGCCCTTTTTCTTAAAAGGTTAATTTATCCTTTTAATACCATTACTGAAAAGGAAATACATTTACAGTGCCTGTATGTTTCAAGATGATAAATACTTTCTTATGCCCCAATCTTCCTGTCCAATGAGGAATGTTAGAAATATTTTTCATTAAAAAATACATATTTCTCTGCCTTTTATTATTCCAATTATTCCATTAACACGGACTATTTTACTATTTAAATTTAACATACTCCAAATAAAATCAACCAAAAAGGAATAGAGAAAATGGCACCGACTATATTTCTTTTTCCATTTTTCGACCCGTCGCAAGAAAGCTGTTTATCTTTAATGGACAGTGAGACCATACATCATGTGTGAAAGATGGAATGAATGAAATGCCTTATCACTAAAAAGCCAGTTCTCCAAAGAAAAATACTGTCATGTTTTTGATGTAGTGTAGTCTATAAAATTTACGGAATATTGAAGCATGAATCTTCTTTTTGTCTGAGGGGGCTCAATTTTGCTCCTTCAGTTCCTGTTAAGCAACAAAATAGATTTTTTTTTTCCCCTCAGAAAGGTTTTGTGTTAAGAGACAGCTGGCGTCCAAAACAATATTCTTTTATGTGTGGAGATAGTACTGTGCTACTTTATTTACATGCTAATAATAAAATATTCCAGGCAATATTTTTCAGGTTCTT
Organism: Glandirana rugosa; assembly: GCA_018402905.1. Classification (NCBI taxonomy): domain Eukaryota; kingdom Metazoa; phylum Chordata; class Amphibia; order Anura; family Ranidae; genus Glandirana; species Glandirana rugosa. The sequence continues at coordinate 744,185 of BLSH010296693.1, forward strand.
GGATTGAACAGCAGGTGATTTCATAAGAGTAGACTAACCTTTAAGCCGTAACTATTTATCTCCATCCTACATGTGTAAAGTTCCATATGGAAATATTTCATACAATACTTGTTGGGTCACTATAGATGATCCGCTTTTCCAGAGATGTTCTGAATATTATTGGCACGCCAATATAATAAGAGTGCTTAAGATGTCAAAATCAACCCCTGCTGAGCAGCTCACTCTTCTTGGAATACAATGATGGCAGAATTTTAGATACAATATATTAAATAAAATACTGATTATTTCATGTTTGACTATTAAACAGCCTGTATCGTTCTTGTTGTCACAGCTGTGCAGAGAAATTCATCTGTGCATATGGCAACTCAGGAATTAAAAAGTACATTTCAGCCAAAATTGAAAATGAAGACTTAATTCCTGTTCACATTTGTTTAATAAATCATGACGGTGCTTAGAAATACAAAAAAAGTTATTGCATCAATATTGGAGTTTGTCTCCAGAGATGCCCACCCCCCATATCCCTCACAGTTTCAACAATCTCTCCAGGTAGAATGACTTCCAGTGTTTAAGGACCGATGGGCACCCTCCAAGCTCACCAGCCTTCTGTCTATCCATTATAATGCATGTGCTTCTACTATGGGGGCTCTCCAAATTTAGAGTTAGGACTAAGGAAATGACTGGGAGCCTTAAATGGGGCTCTGGAGCTTACGCATGTATTTGTAAATGTGTGCAAACGAAACCCCTGTTTTTAACGCTTACTGTTAGACAGGATAATTTGGTTGTTTGCTGGCTGGTCTGTAAGTTGAAAGAGAGGAGAAGAGCGCCTCTGAGTGCAGAATTTATTAAATACAGTAAACCCATGGACAAGTGGTCACTCACATGTACAAGATAGTGTACAGGCTCATCTAAGGAAGACATCAACTGTGAGATGTTCTTAGCTGCAGCGCCACTGGCAAGGAGGATGGTCCACACTTTCTCAACTTCAAGAACTTGAGAAAGAAGTCCGTATGACTGTTACTTCTCGCAAATGCGTTGTTTGTTTCCCTTCTTGCTGACATTACCCGCTGACACCAACGCTGCGATCCACACCATATTCCATCATAGGGACTGCCCAGAGCAAGATGGAAGTCCGCCACCTAACACCTCATACCTTCCCCTGTGTGGACTGTCCTCCTTGGCATTGGCACTGCAGCTGAGAACATCTCACAGTCGATGTCTTCTTTAGATGAGCCTGTACCCCGTCTTGTACATGTGAGTGACCACTCATCTATGGATTTACTGTATTTAATAAATGCTGCACTTAGAGGTGCTCCTCTCCTCTCGTATATGTTTCTATAGTATAGAGTTGGCTCTCCTGGAAGCACTGCCCTAAAGGGCATCTGACTGAGCCTGTGAGGTCATAATATAAACTCTGATTTATTTGTGCATTATGGACATTTTATGAACTGTTCTTGAACTGTTATTAGACCCTGTTATCCTGAGTGCATGCAATCCTGATTTTTTTTTACTGGTCTGTAAGTTGAGCTTGGACTTTCTTTGGTTTTGTTTTGCATGAGTTGCCCTTCCCTGTGCTCCTTGCTGCAAATGTCAGTTATAGGTGAGTGCAGTGGCCATTTGTTTGCACTGTTGAAATATTGAGGAGGGGACGCTCGGAACACCTTTGCTGCCATGATGTCCAGTGGACCCCTATGTCTTTAAGGAGGAGTGGGCTCCCTCCAGGCTCACCAGCCCTCTGCCTATCTATTATAATGCATGTGCTTCCACTGTGCAGGCTCACAATATTTAGAGTTGCAACTACAGAAAATACTGGGGTGCCTTGATGGGGCCTGCAGCATGCATTTGCAAATGTGTGCAAACTAAACCCCTGTGTTTAACGCATACTGTTTGACATGATCATTTGGTTGGTTGCGGGCTGGTCAGTGAGTTGAGCTTGGAATTTCTTTGGTTTTGACTTTCAGTGTTGTTCAAGCTATTTTCTGTGTTAAGGCTTGTCAATGACACACCCTCTGGGGTATATTATCATGCTGGCCTCACAGGGGAATGATGCAGGGAACAACACAACTACTCGTGTAGTGACTACTTTTAGCCTGCAGAGGATACAAAGAGCAAAAATTACCCGCTTAGTACTTTGAAGAGGAACCTTGACGAAGAACTAAAAATATGCAAGCAGAAGGGTTTCTAATTGCAGAAGAGACATACTGAGCTGTTCTCCCTATGTGTCTCCTGCAATAAATGCTTCTTGAACCACATATGCATGTACATTCTAGCCATGCTTCGATGCCAGGGTGAATAAATTATTGGTCATCCCTGGCTACATCAGACTGTCAGGAACTGGAGTCAGGCTCAGAGGCCAGTAACTATAACAGTAGCGAGGCACCCACCAACCAGCTGGATAAGTACAGAAGCATGTCACCCTGGCGGTGTTCACCGGAGCTCCTGATAGTAGAGATGCGCATTGATGTGTTTTTGTACCAGTTTGTGGTCCTCAGGAGCGCCCCACCAGGAAGTGAGCAAGTAGAAGATATAGCAGGTAGGGATAAACAGAAGCGTAGCCAGCAAAAAAGCCAAAAGGTTGGTAACAAGAGGTTGTAGGTTAGGATCAAGCAGAAGTGTAGTTGAGGAACAAGCCAAGGGTTGGTAATGAGTGGTAGCGAAGATACAGATGGCAGCAGTGATAACAGTGAGATATTGGCTGAAGAGAACACAATAATCTGTCAAAAGGAAATGCAAAGACATGGCTTAAATAGGAAGTTCATGGGAGGAGCTAGGAGTTCAGAATTCAGCAGAAGAAAGGCACAAAGCATCCAATGGATCAGACAGGGTGCTGTCCAGCATCCCAGGTAGTTAAACAAGAGAAGACATTGCCAGACACAGCAGAGGTTCTTGGTTCAGATCCAGGCCCTAACAATGACCAAATGTATCACCCCCCCCTCCAAAAAAAACAAGATGTTGCCACTGGCAAGGCAGCTGCTGATCATCACATAGCTGGAGGAGTATTTGCATACTTTAGTTCAACTTTGACTTTGTATTAAGACATTGCTGTAGTGCCACAAACCACTCCACTCCCTTTTGTCTGTAAACCATCGACCCTGGAGGGCATCTGCTGGAGATGACTATTAAGATAAACCTGTCTGATTACGATCGTTGGCTGTCATAGTGTTCACAAGGACAGGAACCAATCAGGGCGGTTCCAGATCGTTTGTTTAGACCAATGGTCTCCAAACTATAGCTCAAGGGCCACACGGAGCCCATTACAAGAATTTATCAGCCCCCCCCCAACTAGGATCAGTGGCCTATCCTCAATTTGCACTGATTAAAGATTAAGGTCAGCAGAGGCTGCCTATGGTCTCTGCTTCTGATGTGAACAGGGACTCTGATGAGGTCCCCTATGTAAGGGGGGATCCTGATGTAAGGGGAACGCTGAAGAGGACCCCGATATAATGGGGTGACTCTGAAGGGTGTTTTTTATTAAGGTCACAAATATTTTAAAAAATTATAATGTGACCCTTGTACTGAAAAGTTTGGAGACCCCTGGTTTTGACCTACAGCTGTCAATGGCATAGTATATAACTAGTAGCTTGCCCCTGCTGCACACTCCTAACTCCCTAGTAGAAAGCAGATTAATGTTCCCTCAGCACGGGGCATCATTCCCACATAAATCTACAAACCGCAGATAGGAAACAATTAACTTAATTTTTGTAATAAAACCATATGGTTTGTTTTGTCGAATGGGTGATGCTTTAGTCATTATTGTACTGTTTACTGTGCTTTACGGTACTTTCCAACATCTGCACGTTTCTGCCTATGATAGCTGTGGTCACTTTATGAAAGTAAAAAAATAATATACATTTTTATCATCTATGTATTTATTTCTTTATTAATTGATTGAGATTGTTTGATTGTGGAAATGTGTCCTTTAGTTATTAGGGAATAATAATGTCATAGTAAGTAAAGCTAAAATAAGACCAAAGGCTAGAAAGTTTAACACTAGTTGATCCCGAAGAAGGCAAAACCTCACAAGACAGTTGTGGATTCATTTCCACAATGGTGAGATTCCTTCCTAACTGTCATAATAAACTCATTTATAAGTGTAATAACTCTGCCGATCATCCCAATTAATTAGAAGTGGTGTAATTTCCAGTAGGAAAGGTGCCCAATTCACATTAAAATTCACTCCATGCTGCCGGCCTTTCCAGAGAGGACCAATGTTCCAGTGAGGAAACCTTGTCAATGTTGATGACAGAATGTTTTTTTTCTCCGATCTAAGTTTAGTGTCATTTGCAAATTGGGACATTGTGCCTCTGGCAGTTGGAGGTGCTCGCTATCACACAGCTCTCCAATCTGTTATGGAGCAGAGAAAAGAATCAAAGTACCTGTACAACTCTGCCAGCATTGGGTGAGAAGCGTGCCAGGGCTAGGTGCTCAGGAGGTTCCCTCGAGGATAAGAAGATATCTTCCTGACTGTCATTTTTGGGAAAATATTGATTTGTCTATTGCAACTTACTATCCAAGCCATCAATCAACTTTTAAATAAAATATTAAAATACTTAAATTATACTTATTTTCATAGATAGATAGTTAGATAGAATGAAATGAGAGGGGGGGGGGGGGGTAGATACAAGAAAGAGAAAGATGGATGGGATAGGTAACAATAGACAAAAAGAAGGGAAAGTTGGTTGGAATAAATTAAATAAATACGTAAGGGTAGATAGGTGAAAGGCAAACATGAATGTAATAAATAAGGGTAGATAGAAGAAGGGAAAATATAGATGGAATAAATAAGACTAGATAAAAGGAAGGGAAAGCTGTATGGAAAAAAAATAAGGATAGCTGGAAGGGAAAGATGGAGGGAATGAATAAGGGTAGATACAGTAGAAGGAAGAAAAGATGGATGGGAGAAATAATGGTAGATACAAGGAAGGGAAGGATAGATGGAAGAAATAAGGGTAGATCAGTGGTGGCGGGTGATAATTCCAACCACCCCCCAGACAGACGTTCACCGCAAGCAAACCCCCAACCCCCCTGTGAGAGGCGATTGGTGGACGATCAGCCGCATACACCCACTTCCCCCCCCCCCCCCGGCGGGAGACGGATGAGGGAAGGCGACCGCAAGCACCGGACACCCCCCTGTGCGGCAGCAGAGATTAACCTTAGGAGGCAGGGGTAGCCCATTCTCCTCTCCATTCTCCTCCAGGCTGAACAAGAAGTGTCCTGAGACACGATTGGCCAGTGTGTCTTGAGACACGTTTGGAAGTCCTAAGACTCCCTGGCCAATCGGGTCTCAGGAGCTGCTTCCTGATTGGCTGGGAGAAGAATCAGGAATACTTTGGCTTGGAGGAACTTGACTGGCCTGCACCTCAACCTGATAGAACACCTTTGGGATGAATTAGAGTGGAAACTGCGAGCCAGGCCTTCTCAGCCAACATCAGTGCCTGACCTCACAAATGTGCTTCTGAAAGAATGGTCAAACATTCCCATAGACACTCCTAAACCTTGTGGACAGCCTTCCCAGAAAAGTGGAAGCTGTTATAGCTGCAAAGGGTGGGCCAACTCAATACTGAACCTTAAGGACTAAGACTGGGATGCCGTTAAATTACATGTGCATGTAAAGGCAGGCGTCCCAATACTTTTGGCAATATAGTGTATGACATACGTAGTATTTTTCAACTGAGGTGTATTTAAATTAAATTTTTGAAATGTTTATATTTATATTTTTTATTTACTTTTGTATAATAAAAAATAATCTAAGTTTTTTGTTTTATTCCCAAATATAATTTCCTTTTTCCTAGCTAGGTCAGGTGCTTACACGTGAACACTGTTGCCATTTGACATTATTTTTCAATCACTGTGTCATGTTGTTTCAAACAGAAAATTAATTTTCAATTAACAGTATTGAGGTTTGCAAAATTGAATACATTCCGTGTTCCGACATCGGATGTATCAAACAACCTGCTCTAAAAACTATTAGTTGGAGGGGCATTCATTAACGTGGCACACGTGCAGAAGCAGGATTAGCTGAAACTCATAACCGATGGACATGACCTGGCAGCTCTCACCACTTCCTTGGCTCCCCTAAGTCCCAATAATTTGTTGGATATTGTTATGTGTGTTGTGGGATGATGTTCTATAATACATCTTTCATCCAATATGCTGTTATTGCCTTGACTCTCCAGGTTCCAACACAGATGGCTTCAGGAACACTGGCTGACTTTCCTTGGAAGCTTTTATTATTATTATCACTATTATTTTTTGTCATTTCAGATGCTCTTTTTTTTTTTTTTGTATCCCTCTTATCTTTAGCTTTTAACTTCAAACAGAACAAATTTACAATTCAGTCTCCCAATGAGTTAAAATATGGAGACCCCATGTATCAATGCCAAAAACCTTTTATTATTTATCTTGTCCTTTAACCCGCTTCAGCCCCGGAATTTTTTTTTGCGATTCGGCACTGCGTTAATTTAACTGACAATTGCGCGGTCGTGCGACGTTGTACCCAAATAAAATTGATGTCCCCCCCCCACAAACAGAGCTTTCTTTTGGTGGTATTTGATCACCTCTGCATTTTTTATTTTTTTTGCGCTTCAAACAAAAAAAGACAATTTTTTTACTTTCTGCTATAAAACACATCCAATAAAAAAAAAAATTAAATTTCTTCATCGATTTAGGCCAATATGTATTCTGCTACATATTTTTTGTGAAAAAAAATTTCCTAATAAGCGTATATTGATTGGTTTGTGCAAAAGTTATTGCGTCTACAAACTATGGGATATATTTACGGCAATTTTATTTAATTTTTTTATTACTAGTAATTGCGGCGATCAGCGATTTTTAGCGGGACTGTGACGGACCAATCGAACACATAACTGACACTTTTGACATTTTTTGGGAACCAGTGATATTATTACAGTGATCAGTGCTAAAAATATTCACTGATACTGTACCAATGACAATGGCAAGAAAGGGTTTAACATGAGGGGCGATCAAAGGGTTAAGTGTGTCCCTAAGAGGTGCTTGCTAACTGTGTGGGGGATGGTCTGACTGGATGAAGACAGAGATCGGTGTTCCTGCTTAGCAGGAACACAAGATCTCTATCTTCTTCCCTGTCAGAATGGCAATCTGCCTTATTTACATAGGCAGATTGCAGTTCTGCCTCTCTGGGGAGTGATCATGAGTGGTCGGTGCACATCGGATCAGCCGGACCCACTGATTCGCTCTCCCTCTGTCCAATCTGTCTATTGCACAAAATGATGTACAGGTAAGTTGTTTTGCACAATAGAGTCACCCTGCCGCAGTATATCTGCGGTAGGCGGTCTTTAGGTAGTTAAAAGCTGCATTGAGTTAATCAGGGGTCCTGCAGGCTCAAATTGCCTTCTGTTCTAAGTATATTTAAAGCCAAAACATTTTATTTTTTTGGCATCTGTGTCCCACTAGGCAGATATACTTCACTTACGGTCAAGGGACACAACAGGAAGTCAATGCAGATCTCTTCAAAGTAAGGAAAATCCTTCCTTAAAGTAATTCTAAAGGCAGAATGTTTTTTTTATCTCCTTAACACCTTCTGTGTGCAGCAGCCCCCCTAAGACACATCAGTGGCACCATTGGCTCCTGCTGCTATCCTTCAAAGTCAGTCAGCCAATCAAGAGAGAGAGGGGCAGGGCTGAACCGCAGATCCGTGTCTCAATGAACACAGGGAGCTGCGGTTCGGCTCAGGTGCCCCCATAGCAAGCTGCTTGCTGTGGGGGCACTTGACAGGAGAGAGGGCCAAAGAGATACCTGAGAAGAGGAGGATCTGGGCTGCTCTGTGCAAACCACTGCACAGAGCAGGTACAGTATCTCGCAAAAGTGAGTACACCCCTCACATTTTTGTAAATTCTTTTCATGTGACAACACTGAAGAAATGACACTTTGCTACAATGTAAAGTAGTGAGTGTACAGCTTGTATAACAGTCAAAATTTGCTGTCCCCTCAAAATAACTCAACACACAGCCATTAATGTCTAAACCACTGGCAACAAAAGTGAGTACACCCCTAATTAATAATGTGCAAATTGGGCCCAATTAGCCATTTTCCCTCCCCGGTGTCATGTGACTCATTAGTGTTACAAGGTCTCAGGTGAAAATAGGGAGCAGGTGTGTTAAATTTGGTGTTATTGCTCTCACTCTCTCATACTGGTCACTGGAAGTTCAATGTGGCACCTCAAGGCAAAGAACTCTCTGAGGATCTGAAAAAAAATTGTTGCTCTAAATAAAGATGGCCTAGGCTATACGAAGATTGCCAAGACCCTGAAACTGAGCTGCAGCATGGTGGCCAAGACCATACAGTGGTTTAACAGGACAGGTTCCACCCAGAACAGGCCTTGCCAGGGTCGACCAAAGAAGTTGAATGCACGTGCTCAGCGTCATATCCAGAGGTTGTCTTTGGGAAATAGATGTATGAGTGCTGCCAGCATTGCTGAAGGGGTTTAAGGGGTGGGGGGCAGCCTGTCAGTGCTCAGACCATACGCCGCACACTGCATCAAATTGGTCTGCATGGCTGTGGTCCCAAAAGGAAGCCTCTTCTAAAGATGATGCACAAGAAAGCCTGCATACAGTTTGCTGAAGACACGCAGACTAATGACATGGATTACTGGAACCATGTCCTGTGGTCTGATGAGACCAAGATAAACTAATTTGGTTCAGATGGCGTTAGGTGTGTGTGGAGACAACCAGGTGAGGAGTACAAGGACAAATGTGTCTTGCCTACAGTCAAGCATGATGGTGGGAGTGTCATGGTCTGGCACTGCCGCCACTGGCGAGCTACAGTTCATTGAGGGAACCATGAATGCCAACATGTACTGTGACATACTAAAGCAGAGCATGATCCCCTCCCTTCAGAGACTGGGCCACAGGGCAGTATTCCAACATGATAACGACCCCAAACACACCTCCAAGGTGACCTCTGCCTTGCTAAAGAAGCTGAGGGTAAAGGTGGACTGGCCAAGCATGTCTCCAGACCTAAACCCTATTGAGCATCTGTGAGACATCCTTAAACGGAACATGGAGGAGCACAAGGTCTCTACCATCCATCCATGTCATCATGGAGGAGTGGAACAGTACTCCAGTGGCAACCTGTGAAGCTATCGTGAACTCCATGCCCAAGAGGGTTAAGGCAGTGCTGGAAAATAATGGTGGCCACACAAAATATTGACACTTTGGGCCCAATTTGGACATTTTCGCTTAGGGGTGTACTCACTTTTGTTGTCAGCGGTTTAGACATTAATGGCTGTGTGTTGAGTTATTTTGAGGGGACAGCAAACATACAAGCTGTACACTCACTACTTTACATTGTAGCAAAGTGTCATTTCTTCAGTGTTGTCACATGAAAAGATAGAATAAAATATTTACAAAAATGTGAGGGGTGTACTGACTTTTGTGAGATACTGTGTGTATAACATGTTTGTTATTTTTAATTAAAAAAAAGAGACTTTAGTATCACTTTAAGCTGGCTATACACCTTTATAATTTTGGGTGACTAAGAAGGGCTCAACAAAAGTCAGTTATTCGATCTACCTTTGTCAAAGGAGGCAAAAATTTTGGCTGAACAGAAACTGCAGCCATTCAGAGTAAAAATCGTACCATACGTACTTGATGTGTGCTGAAATGCTACTTGCAATCTCCATTTAAAGCCCATGTGGCAGGGTGACAGCTAAGAGCACAATTGGGGGAACAGGGACAGAGTGTTGTCACCCTAAAACAGGAATTTTACCAGGCATAGGGAGCTGACAAGGTTGCCTTTGCTGCACATAAATTCCCAATAATGTCTGCTAAGCCTCGGTTCTCCTCTGCTCGACTACAGAACACCTCCCCACAAATACATAACATAAATGCAGGGATTGTATCTTTGAATGTGATTGCTTTGCAGCATCAGGCAGCATTGTCAGCCCAGAACAGAAAGTTAGCGGCTCAATGAATTTCTGGAGTGTAATGAGCTGAAGAGAGCACAATAATCTGGCAAACAGGAAGTGCAAAGGCATGGCTTAGATAGGATGTTCATGGGAGGAGCAAGGACTTCAAGGTTCACCAGAAACAAGACAGAAATATCTTTTTTAGACATTTGTCACTGGAACAGATGTCTATACTGTAAGAATTCCTCTCTCCTCATGTTTTAATGACTATTGCAAAGTCTTGAATTTCCATTATTTTCTATATTGGCAATGTTCACCAATGGCATAAACAGCTCTAAAAACTTTACAATGATTTCTAACCCTGCAATACTTTATCCAAAACTTAAAAAATGGCTCCAAATCTAATTTAAAGAGACCCTGTCACCAGCTTGGAGGAAACAGCAGAACAAATCAAATGTTTTAATGTTACTTGCAGTGTCTTCCTTTTCATGATTTTTTTAAAATTAATTTTAGCAATTTGCTATTGAACTTGCTAAAAAATATAACTGCTCCAGAAAAGGTTAATTTCCTAGCACAGCCCCCCCGCCCCCCTTGCACATTAGAAGCCTCCCCTCTTCTGTGCTGGCCCAGCTCCTCTGACCTTCCCCTTACCTCTTTACATAGCCTTCTACATAGCAGTGAGTTGCTATAGCTTTTTTTGTGATTTTTATGGCATAGATATAGGCGTGATGCATTTTGTATGTGTTGTTTTTGGAGGTTCCCCTATTCATATTCTAATAAACTCGTTGGGCTGGTTCATGAGCTCAAGACAGAAAGCAATGCTATAGGAAGTAGAGGGAGGGAACAAAAGGACTTCAACTGGTAGAAGCTTAGCAAGACTCCAAGAAGGAAGAAACAGTCTGGAAGATCCTGGATCCTGGAAGACAACTCCATTATAAAGAAAGACTGAATATAGGAACGTTACCTGGGGATGGCACTACAAAGCAAGCTAACCACTTGCCGCCAACTCACGTACTTAGTACATCATTTGTCTTTAAGTGGTTGTATCGTTTTTAGAGTATCATTAGTATAGTTTTTGGACTCTCTTGTAATAACAACCAGAGTGGCTAACCAGCTTGGTTGTTATAACAAGCAGCGGGAGGGAACGACCCCACTCCCGCCGCCTTCCGTGGCTCTCTCTGGATCTCCCGTCCTACTGGGAGACCCAAGCTACTTGGCTGAAAGGACAAGCGATCCTATTGGCTGCCTAGGAGGAGGAGGGAGGAGACGCATGGCCGCCATGAGGAGACGCATGGGAAGTCGCCGCCCGTCACCCAGAGGGAAGCACTGCCCTCTTGATAGGGTAAGTGCGGGGCTGACTGAACGACCAATGGGGGGCGCGATTGACTCGACCGATCGGCGCACATGCGCGGGGGGTGCGGGTGACCCGACCGACCAGGGGGGTGGCTATGGTTGCATTGCTTGCTGCTCCCCCAAAAAAAACCACCAGCCGCCACTGAACTAATGTTAATAAAGTTTCTTTGGCTTTTCCCCTCCGTTTTCACCTGTTGATCTGGCCATTGGCAGCATTGTCAGTCTGGGGGGAGGGGAGCGTTCGATTATTAACAGATTTAGCTACACTAACACATTGAAGCCAAACTCCAGCACACACATTATTATCAGTTACAGCAAAAGTTTTTTTTTCCATTTGGGATAAAGGTTTTGAATGAATAAATAAAAGCTGATGATTTTACCCCCTGCCGGTGTTTAATGGTTTGTCTCAGCTCTGTAACTGATGCATTCAGCTGGAGAGCTTGTGCTTTTGAAAAACAACCACATTTCTGACTTGATCACCAGGTGAAAATAGAAGAAAGAAAGCCTAAGAAAGAAAACAAATGCAGTCATCACATCTAAGAATTGGTCAGTGGCACTATAATACATTTTTGCTTTTGGGTTTCATTTCACTTTAATTTATGTTGTTTAGATATGCCTGGCATCCAGCCTAAATTGTACTTTCTTAACATGCTAAATAAAAAAAATCAACCTGCTTGATTGTCCTTTTTTGTTTTTTGCTTTTATTGCAAGTTTTCATTTTGATGTGAGCTTTCATTCAGAACATGATTTTCATAGATACAATGGAAAGCTTCCAGCACGACCACCTTTTGTATCAGCAGCCGTTTTGCGGGCGCTCCTTCTTAACCTCATGACAATGTAGATTTAGCTTGTTCAACTGACACAAAGCTGTCATGTTTCAGGTCACCAGATTCAGCTGCCATTACAAGTCAAGTCTGACTCTCTTTTATTCAAGGTTCATTGGGTTGGTGCTTTATTGTCTTTCCGTATAATGATGGCATTCTCTCATCGGCTAACAACGAGCATTAGGCATTGTTCTGTTAGATGAAGTTTGAAGGAAATACAAGGTAGGGATATTGTTTTTCTAACTCAGATGAATGGATAACGAAACCAACAAGACTTATGTGGAGTTATGATTATAGGAACTTAATCCTGACATGACCCAAAGTATTGGTGACTCTTTGACTGGTTTAATCACAAGGCTTTAAGGGTTTTTTGTGTTTTTATTTTTTTCCCTTTAGGCAACTGTTGCTACGGCTATTAATTAGTTTAAAAAATAATATAGAGTTAAATTTTAAGACCATGTGCTTTTTAGGGAATTCAGATTAACCACTGTGAGAAATTAACCACATAAAAACCATAATCTCTACGGTGTATCCGGGGGAAGGAAGAACAGTGCAGACATAAGAGCATGAATCCACCTGTGATAATGGGGTATACGCTTACCAGATTCAGGTGGAAAATGCGCCCAAAAGTTATATGGAGGTCAGCACAACCAGCCAGGTCCCCTTGTCAGCCGTGTGGGCTCATAAACGCACATCACCAGCCACTCATAAGAAGGTCCAAGGCGCTCCTATTATGGAGTTGGTCGTGGAAGCGGTACCAAAAGGCTCACATGGAAGGTGGGAAATAAAAGAAAAAACCCACCATAGCGTAATACCGTTGAGATATTTTTATTGCAAAAAGGGTTAAAAACACTTACTTCAATGAAATAAAACAGAGCTCTTCAATAAAAAGATCATGTGTGACAGAAGGGAAACCAGACCCAACGCGTTTCGACTCCTAGGTCGTCATCTGCTTTTTAGGGAAGCCACTCTTCCTCCTTCCCACTCCATTGATATGTAATAGAGCAGTTGGACGGCTAGGTAGGAAGTTCTCTGCAGGAAGTTGCTACATACAGGAAGTTGGTGGGAAGGGCTTGGTGGTTTTGAAACAAGTATATGGAGACAAAGGGATTTGTTTTTGAGAAGATGGAGGACCAACACATGGCTGCTAGAAGCTGGAGAACTTTGAAGCCATTTTGAGTTGGACTGAACAAGGAATCGAGAAGGCCATTACATTGTAAACCCTAAGTTGAGGTAACAGTTTAGTTTACCTAATGCGAACATATTGTACATGTTTATATTTTGATAGAAAGGATGACTGGCATTGTGCATTTTGTAGACATATTTTGTAAGCTATAAGTTATGTTATATTGTGTATCCTACAGTTGTATGTGCAGATTTTCTGTTTAGTAAAGCATTGATACACTACAGAAGTCTAAGCTTCCTTGGTTTTACCACAAGTAACCTTGCTAGATAAACACAAACTAAACAGCAACTACAAAGCAGTGTAAGGGAGTGTTTAAGAGTTATATATATATATATATATATATATATATATATATATATATATATATATATATATGAGTATTTACGCGAAGACCTTCTTGCCGGTTTGTAAGGGTATCTGTGTGAGGATTTGGAACACCTGTCGGAAGGAACTTCTCAACTTCGACAATATCGACGTTTCCCACCCAGTTGAGTTAAAGCTTGGGATGCCTGATTCCGACCCCACGGTTATTTCAAGTACACGTACATTTCCGTCCACAGGGTTATGAAAACCATTATATTACATACATATAGATATATATATATATATATATATATATATATATATATATATATATATATATATATATATAGATATACATACATTATATTACCAAAAGTATTGGGACACCTGCCTTTACATGCACATGAACTTTATTGGCACCCCAGCCTTAGTCCGTAGGGTTCGAAATTGAGTTGACCCACCCTTTGCAGCTATAACAGCTTCAA
>BLSH010296693.1:758228-780182 GCA_018402905.1 Glandirana rugosa
CATCACATAGTTACGAAATGATTTGTCTTTTAGACGTGTATGGTTTACCTAATGCGAACATATTGTACATGTTTATATTTTGATAGAAAGGATGACTGGCATTGTGCATTTTGTAGACATATTTTGTAAGCTATAAGTTATGTTATATTGTGTATCCTACAGTTGTATGTGCAGATTTTCTGTTTAGTAAAGCATTGATACACTACAGAAGTCTAAGCTTCCTTGGTTTTACCACAAGTAACCTTGCTAGATAAACACAAACTAAACAGCAACTACAAAGCAGTGTAAGGGAGTGTTTAAGAGTTATATATATATATATATATATATATATATATATATATAGATATACATACATTATATTACCAAAAGTATTGGGACACCTGCCTTTACATGCACATGAACTTTATTGGCACCCCAGCCTTAGTCCGTAGGGTTCGAAATTGAGTTGACCCACCCTTTGCAGCTATAACAGCTTCAACTCTTCAAGGAAGGCTGTCCACAAGGTTTAGGAGTGTGTCTATGGGAATGTTTGGCCGTTCTTCCAGAAGCGCATTTATGAGGTCAGATACTGATGTTGAACGAGAAGCCTGTCTCGCAGTCTACGCTCTAATTCATCCCAAAGGTGTTCTATCGGGTTGAGGTTAGGTCAGTCAAGTTCCTCCACCCCATCCATGTTTTTATGGACCTTGCTTTGGGCACTGGCGCACAGTCATGTTGGAACAGGAAGGGGCCATACCCAAACTGTTCCCACAAAGTTGGGAGCCTGAAATTGTCCAAAATGTCTTGTTATGCTGATGTCTTAAGAGTTCCCTTCACTGGAACTAAGAGGCCAAGCCCAACCTCTGAAAAAAAACCCACACCATAATCCCCCCTCACACAATACCAGAATACCAGTTAGTGCTTAGACTCTGCACCTCAGGTGAGCCAATGTCATCCACCAGGGTGACCTGCTGCAGAAGTTAATCAGTTGATTGGTGGGAGCCTCTCTACTGCTATAGCCACTGGTCTCTGCGCCTGAGCCCTGACTGTGGCAGAGTACATATGGACTGGTATGTGCCATTATTCCCAAGGTCAGTACAACATCCCGATTATATTCCAAAAGATATAGATATGTACTATAATATTACATGATTTTAAAGGTACTTAAAAAAATCCCAATCCAATGCATTGAATTAAGACAAGGTTTTTTTTCCACTTTATAAACATAATAATATACACTGTATTACCAAAAGTATTGGGACACCTGCCTTTACACACACGTGAACCTTAATGGCATCCCAGTCCGTAGGGTTCAATATTGAGTTGATCCACGCTTTGCAGCTATAACGGCTTTAACTCTTCTGGGAAGGCTGTCCATAAGGTTTAGGAATGTGTCTATGGGAATGTTTGAACCTACTTCAAGAAGTGCATTTGTGGGGTTAGGCACTGATGTTGGACGAGAAGGCCTGGCTCGCAGTTTCTGCTCTAATTCATCCCAAAGGTGTTCTATCGGGAGGAGGTCAGGACTCTGTGCAAGCCAGTAAAGTTCCTCCACCCCAATCTCGCTCATCCATGTCTTTATGGAACTTGCTTTGTGCACTGGTCCAAATCATTTAAGTGAAGGGGGATTATGGTGTGGTGTTGTTTTTCAGGGGTTGGGCTTGACCCCTTAGTTCCAGTGAAGGGAACTCTTAAGGTGTCAGCTCACCAAGACATTTTGGACAATGTCATGCTCCCAACTTTGTGGGAACAGTTTGGGGATGGTCCCTTTCTGTTCCAACATGACTGGGCACCAGTGCACAAAGCAAGGTCCATAAAGAAATGGATGAGCGAGTTTGGGTTGGAGGAACTTGACTGGCCTGCACAGAGTCCTGACCTCAACCTGATAGAACACCTTTGGGATGAATTAGAGCAGAGACTGCGAGCCAGGCCTTCTCATCAAACATGACCTCACAAATGTGCTTCTGGAAGAATGGTCAAATATTCCCATAGACACTCCTAAACCTTGTGGACAGCCTTCCCAGAAGAGTTGAAGCTGTTATAGCTGCAAAGGGTGGGCCAGCTCAATATTGAACCCGCCGGACTAAGACTGGGATGCAATTAAAGTTCATGTGCGTGTAAAGGCACATATTTTTACAATATAGTATATATATGTGTATATATATATCTATATATATATATATAGATATATATCTATATATATATATATATATAGATATATAACTATATATATATATATATATCTATATATAGATATATATATACAGAATCTCACAAAAGTTAGTACACCCCATTTACACTTAGGGGTGTACTCACTTTTGATGCCAGCGGTTTAGACATTAATGGCTGTGTGTTGAGTTATTTTGAGGGGACAGCAAATTTACACTGTTATACAAGCTGTACACTCACTACTTTACATTGTAGTAAAGTGTCATTTCTTCAGTGTTGTCACATGAAAAGGTAGAATAAAATATTTACAAAAATGTGAGGGGTGTACTCACTTTTGTAATATACTGTATATATAGCATTTTAAAGAAATTGGACTCTCTTTCACATTTTCACATGCTTCCCATGCTATTCTTACCCACTTTGCTGAAAGAAAAACTCCTGGCTTACAGAGTTCAATAGCATAAGCTGAATTATACAAATGTAATATAGTTACATATAGTTACATAGTTAGCCAGGTTGAAAAAAGGCAGTCCATCCAGTTCAACCAATAAAAAAAAACATACAATCCCATACATAATCCTATATCCAAAGTTGATCCAGAGGAAAGCAAAAAACCCCAGAAAAGCATGATCCAATTTGCTACAGCAGGGGAAAAAATTCCTTCCTGATCCCCCGAGAGGCAATAGGATTTTCCTTTGATCAACTGTACCTATAAATGTTAGTACCCAGTCATATTATATACATTAAGGAAAGAATCCCTTTTTAAAGCAATTTACTGTGCTGGCCCAAACCACCTCTGGAGGGAGTCTATTCCACATTTTTACAGCTCTAACTGTGAAGAAACCTTTCCGTATTTGGAGATGAAATCTTTTTTTCTCTAGATGTAAAGAGTGCCACCTTTTCCTCTGTGATGACCTTAAAGTAAATAACTCAACACCAAGTTCACTATATGGACCACTTATGTATTTGTACATGTTGATCATATCCCTCCTTAATCTCCTCTTCTCAAGAGAGAATTAATTCAGTTCTTCTAATCTTTCCTCATAGCTGAGCTCCTTCATGCCTCTTATCAGTTTGGTTGCCCTTCTCTACACTTTCTCCAGCTCCCCGATATCCTTTTGAGAACTGGTGCCCAAAACGGAACTGAATATTCCAGATGAGGTCTCATTAATGATTTGTACAGGGGGGCAAAATGATGTTTCTATCTCTGGAGTCCATGCCTCTCTTAATACAAGAAAGGATTTTGCTCACTTTGGAAACCGCAGCTTGGCATTGCATGCTTTTATTAAGCATATGATCTACCAAAACCCCCAGATCCTCCCTGCATTGATGTCTGCTTGTAAGTTGGAGACATCCTGCAAGGAAGTTATTCCACTGCATAGCTTTGTGTCATCTGCAAACACTGAAATGGTACTTTTAATCCCAGACCCAATATCATTTTAAAGATATCAAAAAGTAGGGGTCCCAACACTGAACCTTGGGGTACACCACTGATAACCTTAGACCATTCAGAATAAGAATCATTAACCACTACTCTCTGAATTCGGTCTTTTAGCCAGTTTTCTATCCATTTACAAACTGATTTTTCCAAGCCTGTAGACTTTACCTTACACATTAGCTGTATGTGGGGAACGGTGTCAAACGCTTTCGCAAAATCCAAGTATGTCCACAGCCACCCCTCTGTCCAAGGTTTTACTTACCTCCTTATAAAAAGAAATCAGGTTTGTTTGACAACTTCTGTCTTCCCTGCTGTCTGTTGCTTAAAATATTTTTTTTCCAGCATGAACTCATCTATGTGGTATTTTATTAAACTCTCCAGTATCATCTCAATTATAGAAGTTAAACTAACAGGTGTATTATATCTACTTGGTAAACACTTTGATCCCTTTTTAAATATGGGCTCAGACCTGATCTTTTACAATTAATATATTTGAAGATTTTTTGGGGGTTTGTCCTACTATCTTTTGCAATCTGTCATTCATTTAGAATTTTTGCATCCTTGATTTCCTTTTTACATATTCTGTTATATTCTTTGTAACATTTCAACTATGATAGTGTTCCTCCATTTTTATATTTAAAAAAAAAACTAATTAGATGAGTGATTTTTTGTATCATACATTTTATCAATAAAAATCAAGTCCATCAAGTGGTCATTCCTAGGTGCAGACTTTCAAGAAAATTCAGCCACTTTGCCACTTCCAAGGGGTACCTTGCTCTATGTGAGCCACCTTACTTGTTGACGTATGAGGGAGATTGTTGGAGTATGAGGTTTTCCTTTGATTAATTGAACCAATAAGTTCTAAAGTTTCAGAACCTCTTGGATATATCTTCCTGAGAAGAACAATTATGTCACCTGAATCTGCTGCCAGTAGAGAGAAAAGTTACTTTGATCTTCTTTTCCCTCCATGATCACTCTATAGGGACTGTACATTGTAACTTTATGGCAAGTAACAAAATGGTAGACTGCAACAAGAGTGTAAGCTGTGTGAGACAACCTCTTTGTACGCAGCCCAGAACATACAGGCTACTGAAGGGGTTTTGGGATTTATAACCTGATGGAATCATCCCTAGGCCAGCGCCTTCATCCTGGAAGGTAATGTTGAATGACATTTAAACAAAGATGGCGCTGTCCTTATGGGGGGAAGGAAGATAAAAGCATTGTCAGGGGAAGTACTATGCTATTTGTAAGAGATAATAAATATCATTAACTGTGACACTTACTTTGGATGCAGGCACTTAACATGAAAAATGTATCTGGCCCATGATCCGTTTTCAGGAACAGAGGCAGGTAAATTTATACAATAATATATTTTATTTTTAACAATGCAACTTTTTTTTTTAACCACTTCCAGACCCCCAAATGTCATATGACATCCTTGGCTTTCAGTGGTGATATCTGAATGATATTTTTTTTCAGCCGGCGATTCCCTACACCGGAAGAACAATCATAGCAGCTGTTCAGCTGCTTCATCATTCTTACTAACGGAGGAAGGAGATGTCCCCCACTCCCGCCGCCCTCTGGTGCTTCTCCCGACTCGCCCGGGCAAACGGCGAGCTAGAGAAGAAATCCACTGGTGCTGGCAGGAAGCCATAGAGAAAACCAAGGGACAGATGGTCCCCGGCAATCTCTATGACTCTCGGAAGCCCGGCGTGACGTTATGACATCATGTAAGGGCCGGCGGAAGTAAACAAAGCCAGGGACACGGCAGGAAAGCCCAAGATCCTTCATTTTTGTTTTATCTCAAGCTTTCCAGCCTGGAGGAAAGATGGGGAGTCTTATAGACCCCCCATTTTTTCATAAAGAGGACCTGTCATGCCCTATTCCTATTACAAGGGATGTTTACATTCCTTGTAATAGGAATAAAAGTGATCAAAAACATTTTGTAAAGGGGAAAGTATAAAAATAAAAAATAAATAAATAAAATAATAAAAAAAAATTAAAGCACCCCCGTCCCCACGAGCTCCTATGAAGAAGTGAACGCATACGTAGGTCGTGCCCGCATATATAAACGATGTTCAAACCACACATGTGGTTAGAGCGAGAGCAATAATTCTAGCCCAAGACCTCCTCTGTAGCTCTAAACTGGTAGCCTGTAAAAAAATGTAAAGTGTCACCTATGGAGATTTTTAAGTTTAGTGCCATATCACGAGCGTGTGCAATTTTAACCACTTAAGGACCGGAAGGATTTTCAGCTTTAGGACCAGAGCCCTTTTTGCGATTCGGCGCTGCATCACTTTAACTGACAATTGTGCGGTCGTGCGACGTTGTACCCAAACGAAATTTGCGTCCTTTTTTTCCCACAAACAGAGCTTTCTTTTGGTGGTATTTGATCACCTCTGCGTCATTTCTGATCGCCGCTATAAACAAAAGAAGATCGACAATTTTGCAAAAAAAAAACTAATTTCTTACTTTTTGCTAAAATACAAATCCAAAAAAAAATATTAAAAAACATTTTTTTTCACCGTTTTTGGCCGATTTATATTCTTCATCATATTTGCGATAAAAAAAATCGCAATCGGCGTTTATTGATTGGTTTGCGCAAAAGTGGTCGCGTTTACGGATGATGAGAATTCATTTTTGGGGTTTTTATTTTTTTTTATTTTTTACTAATAATGGCGGCGATCTGCGATTTTTAGCGGTACTGCGATATTTCAGCGGACACATCGGACCCTTTTGACACTTTTTTGGGTCCATTGGCATTTATACAGCGATCAGTGCTATAAAAATGCACTGATTACTGTGTAAATGCCATTGGCAGTGAAGGGGTTAACCTGCAGGGGGCGCTCTAAGGGTTAACTATGTTCCCTGGGCGTGTTCTAACTGTATGGGGGCTTGCCAAGCTGGGGAAGGGAAGTGGTCACAGCCTTCACGTACAGGAAGGCTGTGATCACAGCCCTTCCCCCTCACACAGAGCGGAGGTCCGTGTTTACTTACACGGACCTCCGCTCCTTCACTCCGGGGGGGGCATCGCGGGTGGCCGGCGGCAATCAAAGCCGCCGCACCCGCTCCCTGGCCCTCCCCGGACACAGTAAGCGCGCGGGCGAGCCTCCGGCGGCGCGCACGCGCTCACTATGCGCGATCTGGCAGCCGTCGTCGTCTGCCAGCCGCCGTCGTATGACGGCGTTTTGCCTTACAGAGCCACTTTGCCGCCGTCAGATGCCGATCGGCGGTCGGCAAGTGGTTAAAGTGTGACATGTGAGGTATCTATTTACTCGGCGTAACATCATCTGTCACTTTATACAAAAGAATTGGGCTAACTTTACTGTCTTGTTTTTTTCTTATTCATGAAAGTGTTTTTTTTTTTTAAATGCGTTTGAAAAATGACTGCGCAAATAGTGTGCGACATAAAAAGTTGCAATGATTGCCCTTTTATTCCCTAGGAAGTCTGCTAAAAAAAAAAAACTATATAATGTTTGGGGTTTCTAAGTAATTTTCTAGCAAAAAATACTGATTTTTACATGTAGGAGAGGAGTGCTGGAATTCGCGCGGTATGGAAGTGGTTAAAGAAATGGTGGATAGCGGTTGGCAGAGCAGATAAAACTGGACACAGCCAATAATAAAATAATAATAAAATAATAAAATAATGAATATTTGTGAGCAAACATAGAAAGAGCAATATAAATGACAGTTTTGTATAGTCTTAACATTTTACAGGATTTTAGAATGCTGGTTCATTTACGTGCTTCCCACACCCATGACAGTATAATGCTTTGATAGTTCATTAAGGCCAATCTTGCCATAAATTGGGTGACATGGCTTGCTCGAGGTTAGAGTTGAAGCAATTTGCATGTCTTCCAAGAGCTTTGCTTGCATTTCATAACTTATTCTGCATCTGCTTGCATAATACAAGGTGACTCACAGCATGGTAAATAATGGCAAGGCACAGTATCCGGAGAACTGCTGGAATGTAGGGACTAAATCAAAGGTTTTCTTGGGGACTTCCACCTGGATTGCATGATTATGCGATTTCTAAAAACAGCATATTAGGATTCTGCCTTATGGCTTGATTGGCTATAATAAATGGAATTAAAAGAAAAATGTACTGATCATTTTTTTTACTCTTGACCAGATTAGAGATAAGTGAATTTGTGAATTTCTGTAATGCTCAATGGGGTTCACTGCAAAATTTGCAAACTTTCAAATTTAAGCAAGATTTGCAAAATTTTTTTGCAAATCGAACCTAGAAGGATTTACATACACTATATTGCCAAGAGTATTTCCTGCCTTTACATGCACATGAACTTTAATGGCATCCCAGTCTTAGTCCGTAGGGTTCAATATTGACTTGGCCCACCCTTTGCAGCTATAACAGCTTCAACTCTGGGAAGGATGTCCACAAGGTTTAGGAGTGTGTCTGTGGAATTGTTTGACCATTCTTCCATAAGCACATTTGGGAGGTCAGGCACTAATGTTGGACGAGAAGGCCTGGTTCACAGTCTCCACTTTAATTCATCCCAAAAGTGTTCTATCGGGTTAAGGTCAGGACTCTGTACAGGCCAGTCAAGTTCCTCCTCTCCAATCTCGCTCATCCATGTTTTTATGGACCTTGCTTTGTGCACTGGTCAAAATCACTTGGTGGAGGGGGGATTATGGTGTGGGGTTGTTTTTCAGGGGTTGGGCCTTAGTTCCAGTGAAGGGAACTCTTAAGGCGTCCGCATACCAAGAGATTTTGGACAATTTCATGCTCCCAACTTTGTGGGAACAGTTTGGGGATGGTCCCTTTCTGTTCCAACATGACTGCACACCAGTGCACAAACAAGGTCCATAAAAACACAAATGAGCAAGTTTGGGGTGGAGAGATACCTTCGCTGGAACTAAGGGGCCAAACCCAACCCCTGAAGAACAACCCCTCACCATAATCCCCCTCCACCAAATGATTTGGACCAGTGCACAAAGCAAAGTTTTGTGAGAACAGTTTGGGAAATGGCCCCTTCATTTTCCAAAACCAGTGCAAAAAGCAAGGTCCATAAAGACAAGGATGAGTGAATTTGGGGTGGAGGAACGCACAGATTACTGACCTCAACCCGATAGAACACCTTTGGAATGAATTTGAGCTGAGACTGCGAGCCAGGCCTTCTCATCCAACATCAGTGCCTGACCTCACAAATGCACTTCTGGAAGAATGGTCAAACATTCCCATAGACACTCCTAAACCTTGTGTACAGCCTTCCAAGAAGAGTTGAAGCTGTTATAGCTGCAAAGGTTGGGCCAACTCAATACTGAACCCTACGGACTAAGACTGGGATGCCATTAAAGTTCATGCGCGTGTAAAGGCAGGTGTCCCAATACTTTTGGTAATATACTTTATCTCTACACTAGATGCCTTTTTGGAATCCAACCTGCCAAAATACCACTAAAATTCAGATTAAGCTTTGGACATCCAAGTTGACTTGACTTGAACTTCATCAGAAGAAGTATGAGATTTTTTTCCCCAATTATACTTACCAAGGTGGATGCAGCATTGGTCTAATGCGACATCTGTACCCCGCCGGCTTTAACACTGAGAACCGAGCGATTTAACACCCGTGGTTGCTTGGTTCTCAGGGCTACCTGAGCAGAGAGCTTTTGACTGTCACCGCTCTCTGCTCTGCCTCCCCCTCACTCACTGGAGCATTGGGCTGTGGAGGGGGACGGCCAGCTCAGCCTCTCAGTGGATCACTGAGAGCCTGAGCCGGATGCCAGTCCAGGTATGTGAGCGGATCTCGACTTCATTGCTGTGATCTTGCCCGAGCTTGGACCAGCTCTGTGATGTCAGCCGACAGCGGGCTTCGGCCCACTGTCTGCTGGCAACGGGTCACAGGAGTGCAGAACAAACTCAACTCCTGTGATCCATAGGAGAAGTACAGACAAGCAAGCGTTGGCTGTACCTCTCCTTTAGGTAGATCATTTTGTTTCATCATATTCATTATGTTAGAATGATTTGTTTTTGGAATTAGTTTAAGATATTCAAATTAATTGTGTACATTCAGATTTGTTTCCTATATCCATTGTTTTGCATTGATTTATATTTCCAGAAGTTGTTTTGGAAAATTGGCTATATTTATTTTAACGTGTGAATCAGTTATTTTGGGAAATTACTTATGGACTCTAAACCATCCCTGCTAGTCAAACCCACAAAGAGAAATGGGATGAGCTGATTGGACGATATTGACTGGAGCCGGGTGCAACCATAAGAATAAATGGAACAAAATTAATTTTGGGTTCATTCGTTATGTTATGATTTGAAGATTCTGATGGATCCCCCTCCGTCCAACCCAAACACAATAGGTAGGAATCATCTTCTTTCACTTTTATACCTTACTTTATTTATTGCAGTATGTTTCCATTTCATATGTGGTGCATTTTTATTTATTTGTTTTCAATATGTTTATTTGGTTTTCAAAAATAACATACAATGTGTGTAACATCGCGGATGCAGCCACCTTGATAGTAAATTGAACAAGGTATAACAATATAAGAGAAGACGTAATACTAACAAACGGTTACAATTGTATCTTACAGAAAGTACAAGACACTAACAAAGCTTACAGTGCCTTGAAAAAGTATTCACACCCCTTGAAATTTTCCATATTTTGCCATATTATAACCAAAAACGTAAATTTATTTTATTGGGATTTTATGTGATAGATCAACACAAAGTGGCACATAATTGTGAAGTGGAAGGAAAATGATAAAATGGTTTTCAACATTTTTTTTACAAATAAATATGTGAAAAGTGTGGGGGGCATTTGTATGGCGTCCCCCTGAGCCAATGCTTTGTAGAACCTCCTTTCTCTGCAATTACAGCTGCAAGTCTTTTTGGGGAAGTCTCTACCAGCTTTGCACATCTAGAGAGTAAAATTTTCACCCATTCTTTTTTGGCAAAATAGCTCAAGCTCTGTCAGATTGGATGGAGAGCGTCTGTGAACAGCAATTTTCAAGTCTTGCCACAGATTCTCAATTGGATTTAGGTCTGGACTGTGACTGGGCCATTCTAACACATGAATATGCTTTGATCTAAACCATTCCATTATAGCTCTGGCTGTATGTTTAGGGTCGTTGTCCTACTGGAAGGTGAACCTCTGCCCCGGTCTCAAGTCTTTTGCAGACTCTAACAGGTTTTCTTCTAAGATTGCCCTGTATTTGGCTCCATCCATCTTCCCATCAACTCTGGCCAGCTTCCCTGTCCCTGCTGAAGAAAAGCATCCCCACAACATGATGCTGCCACCACCATGTTTCACGGTGGGGATGGTGTGTTCAGGGTGATGTGCAGTGTTAATTTTCCGCCGCACATAGCGTCTTGGTTTTAGGCCAAAAACATAAATTTTGGTCTCATCTGACCAGAGCACCTTCTTCCACATGTTTGCTGTGTCCTCCACATGGCTTCCCACAAACTGCAAACAGGACTTCTTATGGCTTTCTTTCAACAATGACTTTCTTCTTGCCACTCTTCCATAAAGGGCAGATTTGTGGAGTGCATGACTAATAGTTGTCCTATGGACAGATTCTCCCACCTGAGCTGTGGATCTCTGCAGCTCCTTCAGAGTTACTATAGCACTCTTGGCTGCTTCTCTGATGAATGCTCTCCTTGCCTGGCCTATCAGTTTAAGAGGATGGCCATGTCTTGGTAGGTTTGCAGTTGTGCCATACTCTTTCCATTTTCAGATGATGGATTAAACAGTGTTCTGTGAGATGTTCAAAGCTTTGGAGATTTTAATATAACCTAACCCTGCTTTGAACTTCTCTACAACCTTAGCCCTGACCTGTCTGGTCTGTTCCTTGGCCTTCATGATGCTGTTTATTCACTAAGGTTCTGAGGGCTTCACAGAACAGCTGTATTTATACTGAGATTAAATTACACACAGGTGGACTTTATTTACTAATTAGGTGACTTCTGAAGGCAATTGGTTCCACCAGATTTTAGTTAGGGGTATCAGAGTAAAGGGGGCTGAATACAAATGCCCCCCCCCCCACACTTTTTACATATTTATTTGTTAAAAAATTGAAAAGCATTTATCATTTTCCTTCCATGTCACAATTATGAGCCACTTTGTGTCGGTCTATCACATAAAATCCCAATAAAATACATTTACATTTTTGGCGGTAACATGACAAAATGTGGAAAATGTCAAGGGATATGAATACTTTTTTGAGGCCCTGTATATTGAAGTAAGGTGTCTAATTCAATGCAAGGCATAAATCTGAGCTACGGAATTGTATAGGGCAAGGATGAAGCTCTGGGATCTGAAGAGGGATGCCAGAGGGACCACAGTTTCCACACAAGGTCAAAAGAATGGAAGGATTTTTGTTGAAGAGCTATAGATTTTTCCCATAAAAAGTGTTGGTGGGTAATATTTATCGCTCCTGTTTTTTTGTAGTTTTTCCAGTTTCTGGTGATAGTTTGGCAGATAGTAGAATATTAGTTACTATGCCATGATACATAACAGGAAATTTATCGAAACCCACATTAAGCAGGGCCAGTGCAGGATTGGCAGGGGTTAAGATGCCAGCTATTTCTGATATTATTTGAAACGTTTTCCATCAGAAACTATGGATGCTATTGCAAGACCATAGGATATGCGTGATGTTACCTGAGGCGCCACATCCACACCAACATAATGAAGAGCATGTGGTAAATATTTTGGATATGTAGTGCATTTTTAATAACGAAAACATGAAAAAATATTAATGCAAAAAAAAAAACTAAATGGATCCGAATCAATTCAGATCATTTGTTGTGCCGTTATGTTATTTCGGATGCTTGCGACATTACCAAAAGGCCCAAGCTATCGCATCATGTCATCTGAATGAAACAAATGAATTTGTTGTTTCATTATAATTTATTTCAGATTCATTGAAATTCGGTACCATTGCAATTTGAAGATTCTGATACATCCTCCAAATAATAAAAATTGCATCCGAATTTCTATTTGCAACGAAATGAATCGCATACGTCTACTTGCTGCTAGTTGGTGGTGATTGCAAGGCAATAGCATCGGTTTTTGGAAGCTGATTTACTATTTTTTTCACAAGAAAGTATAAAATTAAACTATTTATTGCCAGGTACATTTCAGAAATGTGATCGGGCATTTTATTGTACTGCAAGATTTGTTTTAAATAGAACTGGAAAATCACATAGGTGATGTAGGCTGGCGTTTTCTAGTAAGACTGGGATCTCTGTTTCTCCTCCAAGACGGGGCCGGATCAACATAGAGGCTATTGGAGTTGTAGCTCCAGGCCCCTACTTTAAGATAGCCCCAGCCCGATGAGTCATTAATGCTGCCCAGCCCTGCTCTGAGTGTACACATGATTGATATGTATATTGTGGGCTGTATTGATATGTAAATCACAGGCTGCATGCAGCATTGATATGTAAATGTCAGGGAGGCAGGTGACATTGATATGTAAATCCTCAGCACCAGGCCCTTGATGTTCTTAATCTGGCCCTGCTCCTAGAATGTACTTCTTGGAACACTAGATATACACCTGTTGATCCTGCCAGTAGAACCATTGAATAGGCACTTCCGTTGATATTGTAACTATGCTTTTCCTTCTGAAGTAAGATCAATGTACCATTGTCAGTCTTGCTTTAGCTGTAGCTGTGCAGATCTGGATACTGTTGATAGCTATATCTGTGAATATCTAACCCAAGCCCCATCCTTTGGATTTGTAGCAGCTTGCTCTACTGTATCTTCAGGAGCTGGAAGTAGAACTAAACCAGGGCTGGTCCAAGACATTGTGCTGCCTGGGTCCAAGAATGAACTGCTGCCCCCCCACCATCCCAAAAAAAAAAAATAACGCCCACCAAAAGGCCCCCACATCCATTATTTTATATCATGGACAGGCTAGGATAGTATATGGATAGAATATGGTATATATACGTATATGACAGTATATGGTAGTATATGGACATATCACCTCTGCGCCCCCTTCCGCAGCTGCAATATGCAAAGCAACCTGGCCGGCCAGCCGGCTACGGGGCACCAGTCTAGCACCTATCCAGTGTGCCAGTGCTTGCAGCTCCCCTGCCCCCTTATATGGGGAGCTCTGCAGTGAAATCATCAGGAAGCCTCCATGTTCACACCACCCCCATCCCACTCTCCTACTTGTTTCTTTCTGTATGAACTAGTAGGTGTGAGTGTCCAGGACAGGAGCCTCTCATGGGGCCCCCTGGTGGCAGCCCGAGTGCCTGAATGGTCAGTCGGCTCCTGATCTTGAGTGTTAATTTGCTGCCCCTCTTAAAGTGCCACCTAGGTCCGATGGACCCAGTGGGACCCATGGTAGGGTCGGCCCTGAACTAAACATGCCTATCCTTTTCAGCCAAGGAAGCTGCCATCTTAATTTCTGTTTGATCTGCAACTGCCATGGTGCTGCACATGTGATCAATTATAACACCAGCCATTTTATGGTGTGACACTTTGGTTAAGAGCACAACCAATGTGATAGCTTTCCTGGCAATGCCAGGAATATAGCTGTTTTTTGAAGCCACTAAATTGATCGGTTAAGTTCCACTTTAAAGTGGAACTTCACTCTGTCAATTAACATTGGCGATTTTTAATCCTTTTGCTGCTAATATTAGTAAATAGATGGGAAGGTATATTATATTTACTTGTTTTACACTATTTTTTACATGAGCTTGCTATTAAGAAAATGCTTCTATCACTAAAGCAGGCCCTGCACACAGACCTGGTAGCCGCAGTAACCCCACTCTCCCAGGCACTACTAGAACAAAACCAGCGACTAACACATGTAGAAACTAAAGTGGGTGAACTATGCCTAGCCCACAACGACATTATAGATGCACACTCTCATCACGAAAGTGTAATTCAGCAGCTCCAATTAAAATTAGCGGACTTAGAAGACTGTTCCAGATGGAACACTATCAAGTTCCGCGGCAACCCTGAGACAGTGGCTCCAGAAGCGCTGATACCCCATATCCAACAGCTGATGAAACACTACATTCCTTCTCTGTCCTAAATAGAATTGGCGATAGATAGGGCACACAGAATCCCTAAACCGGCCTTTCTCCCAGCCTCAGTGCCTCGAGATGTGCTAGCCAGATTGTACTTCTACCATATAAAGCAATAATGGCACTGTATACCTCCCCATCTGCCCGAGTATTCACCTCAGACATCCTATCTACGCCCTTTAATATCACAAACGGCACTAGACAAGGATGTCCCCTACCCCCCTGATATTTAACCTTGTGATTGAGCCATTGGCAGAACATTTCAGATCCAACCAAAAACTAACCGGCCTTAAAATTGCCTCCCAAGAACACAAAATCAGTTTATTTGCTGACAATGTGATCCTAATCCTAACAGATCCAACTTCTTCCCTGGCTGAGGCTCACAAATCTCTAGCTTGGTTCAGCAATGTATCTTATTATAAAATCAGTGAAGCCAAATCCTCACTCTTGAGAGTAAAACTAGACAGCGTAACAAAGCTGCATCCTCCAACACTCATACTGTCAGCAACTGGTGCGACCAGAAATGTGTGAACTGCACAGAGAATACCAGACACAAGTGTAAGTGAATAAGGTGATTTATTAGAAGGATAAGTAAATGGTGATCCAAACGCACATCTAATATAACAAACAGTGTAACCAACCAAATAACAGAAATAGTGAAAACTGCCTAAATAGGTAAAGGGAAATGTCCAAACCATAAACGAAGCCAGGCCAGGGTCATACACGGGAGATCAGTAGAGGGGGCAGGGAGCAGGATAGGACAGAAACAGGGAGACGATGCTGGGGAATGCTGGGGGAAGATCAGGCTACAGACATGGGTCTCGGATTCAGGATTCAGGATTCGGGATACAGAGGCACAAGGAGACGAATGCCAAGGCACTAACCACATGGAAGCCAAGGTGTATTTAGCCCTCCTGCAACGAGCATCAGGTGGTGACTCATGGGCCTCTGATTGCTGGGAGACACCCGCTGGATGAACTGGAACTGCAGCCCATGGATCCAGGAGCCACAGTGTCATCACCAGATGAGCCCTTTACTGACACCCGCTGGTGGACACCGGAACTGCAGCCATGGATACCTGAGCCACAGCTCCACCCGCTGGAGGGACTATTCCTGACAGTACCCCCCCAAGGAGCGGCCTCAGGATGCTCCAAATAGCCATAGGGGATCTAGTCCATAAGAAAAAGTCCTCTGCTACATGAGTCCACCAAAGGAGTTCCTTGAAAGCTGAAGAAGCCCTTCTCCAGCAAGATGCCCCACTGCCAAGATCCATCGGAAGGTAACGTGTCCCCCACCTGGATCATGCAACTGGCTGAGTGTCCCACTGCCGGGGTCAGATGACTGGCTGGGTGTCCTGCTGGCCAAATTCCCTGGGATGTAACACATTCGCAGCTTCGAGTCCCTCAACACATTAGATACCCCAACACCGGGGTCACATGGGTTATCTTCCAATTTAGCCCTGGGGTCATGTGACAGTACAGGAATACAGGCACCGATGTGTCCTGTCATGACTGAATAGCTTGCCTGGTCTCCAGGACTTGCACTGCACATCAAAAACCCATTAGGCCTCTCCGAGGCACCGGTTACCCAACCTGGGTCCCCTAGTACACCCGGAGCTGTGGCAGTCGCTCCCAGATCATGGGAGGGCACAGATCGTACTCCGCTATTCCCTAGGAGTTTACTGCAACCAGGGCCATGAAGGCAAATGCAGCCATTAGTCATCCATGTTATGTCTAGACCACCAGGCTCGGGCGCCATAGGAGCAACACACTGCCAGAGGGACTCTCCCGAGGCAACCGTCAACTGAATCTTAGGCCAAGCAGACAACACATATAAGTCACATGAAGGTTCAGAGCTTTCTGACCCATTAACAGGTGAACATTCACCCTTTACACAATCATCCAACTGATCAGGCTGAGCAGCGGGCAGAAGCACATCAGACTGGACAGCGGGCACTGTATCATCAGACTGGACAGCGGGCACCGGATCGTCAGACTGGACAGCGGGCACTGGATCGTCAGACTGAATAGCGGGCGCCGGATCGTCAGACTGGACATCGGGCACCAGAACATCAGGCTGGACAGCGGGCACTAAATCATCTGACTGGACAGCGGGCACCGGATCATCAGACTGGACAGTGGGCGCCGGATCATCAGACTGGACAGCGGGCACTGGGACAGCGGGCTCTGGATCATCAGACTGGGTAGCGGGCACTGGATCATCAGACTGGTCAACGGACACCGTATCATCAGACTGGACAGCGGGCACCGGGTCATCAGACTGGACAGCGGGCACAGGATCATCCGACTGGACAGCAGGCACCGGATCAGACTGGACAGCGGGCACAGGATCATCAGACTGGACAGCAGGCACCGGAACATCAGACTGGACAGCGGGTATCAGGTCATTAGACTGGACAGCAGGCACTGGAACATCAGACTGGACAGCGGGCACCGGATCATCATACTGGATAGTGGGCACCGGATCATCAGACTGGACAGCAGGCACTGGATCATAAGACTGGACAGCGGGCATTAGATCGTCAGACTGGACAGTGGGCACTGGATTGTCAGACTGGACAGCGGGCACTGGATCGTCAGACTGGACAGTGGGCACTGGATTGTTAGACTGGACAGCAGACACTGGATCGTCAGACTGGACAGTGGGCACTGGATCATCAGACTGGGCAGTGGGCACTGGATCATCAGATAGGACAGCGGGCACTGGATTATCAGACTGGACAGTGGGCACTGGATCGTCAGACTGGACAGCGGGCATTGGAACGTCAGACTGGACAGCAGGCACTGGATCATCATACTGGACAGTGAGCACTGGATCATCAGACTGGACAGTGGGTACTGGATCTGCGGACTGGACAGCAGGCACAGGAACATCAGATTGGGCAGCGGGCACTGGATCATCAGCCTGGACAGCGGGCACTTGATCATTAGACTGGACAGCAGGCACTGGATCGTCAGACTGGATAGCGGGCACTGGATCATCGGACTGGACAGCAGGCACTGGATCATCGGACTGGACAGCAGGCCCTGGAACATCAGACGGGACAGCGGGCACTGAATCATCAGACTTGACCAATTTGGCTGGTGTGCAGGCTGGCTTGAGTAGATTGGCTGGAGTGGAGGCATATCGGAACAGATCATCTGGAGTAGAGACGGGCTTGAGCAGGTTGGCTGTTGTGGAGGCAGACTGGGATACATTGGCTGGTGTGAGGGTAGACTGGAGCCGATCGGTTAGCGTGGGAGCAGACTGGAACAGATTGGTGGGTGTAGAGGCAGACTGGGACAGAGCGGTGTAGAGACAGTATTGGATACAGGCTGGATAGTGCGGGTTGGGAAAAACTTCAGTTTCTTCTTAGACTTTACCACTGGAGTTCTGTAAGTGACTGCAGGGCTGTAAGTAGGGGGTGCAACTGATGGAAGAGTATGGCTGGAGTATGATAAGGAGGGAGTAGACAATGAGGATTTTTGTGGAATTGTTGCAGGCAGCGGAGAAGAAGTTGGTAGATTAAAGGCAGGGTATTTGCAGCAGGTGGAGACGGGGTACTGATATTTGGTAGGTAGCAAAGCATATTGGGCTGTGGTTGCTGTAGTTGAAAAAGGAAAAGAACTTTGAGCAGGTAGGTCTCTGGTTGCAGGAATGGGTTTTTGCCAACTTAATGGGGCTGAATAAAATATATCTGACCATGCCTGTAGTATAGGTTGAACAAAATTTGGTGTACAATGCACTCTATTAACACCTGTCGAGGGCATGCTGAATAATGCTCAAAGAAATAAACGGAGTCATCTTCGTGTAACCATAACAGTGATTCTACCTGAGCCTTGCTGAAGGGAGGGGAAAATCATCACTGCCCTTAGGAATGCTGGACAAAGCCAACTCTGCACACACCTGAATCAAAGGCTGAACATCACTAAACAACATACTGCCCTGATCAACTAGGACATGAGCCAGATTATACATTCCAAAAGTTGTTCACTAGTCCACTCCTTCAACATTTGGCGGCAATAATCATGACCCTCTGTCACCAGCAGAGAAAAATAAACAAACTCCTATGGATGCATGGTGTTACCAAAACCAAGATGGCTTCCCTGTGTAGTCACTTCTGGTCAGGACTGGCCTTGGCATTATGTCAGCAACTGGTGCGACCAGAAATGTGTGAACTGCACAGAGAATACCAGACACAAGTGTAAGTGAATAAGGTGATTTATTAAAAGGATAAGTAAATGGTGATCCAAACGCACATCTAATATAACAAACAGTGTAACCAACCAAATAACAGAAATAGTGAAAACTGCCTAAATAGGTAAAGGGAAATGTCCAAACCATAAATGAAGCCAGGCCAGGGTCATACACTGGAGATCAGTAGAGGGGGCAGGAAGCAGGACAGGACAGGAACAGGGAGAAGATGCTATGGGAAGATCACGCTGCAGACAGGGGTCCCAGAACAGATTCAGGATACAGGATACAGGATTCAGGATTCAAGATTCAAGATTCAAGATTCAAGATTCAGGATTCAGGATTCGGGATACAGAGGCACAAGGTGATTAACGCCAAGGCACTAACCACATGTAAGCCAAGGTGTATATAGCACTCCTGCAACGAGCATCAGGTGGTGACTCATGGGCCTCTGATTGCTGGGAGACACCAGCTGGTGGACACTGGAACTGCAGCCCATGGATCCAGGAGCCACAGTGTCATCACCAGATGAGCCCTTTACTGACACCCGCTGGTGGACACCGGAACTGCAGCCCATGGATCCCTGAGCCACAGCGCCACCTGCTGGAGGGACTATTCCTGACACATACCCGTACAACTGGGAGAAAAGCAGCATCCCATATCTAGGCATCCAGCTCACAAACTCAGAAAAAATCTATTCCATACCAACTATATCCCCTTCCGTAATAAGCTACAGAGCGAACTACACACATTAGTGCAATTTGAATTCTCTTGGGAAGGGAAATTGGCAGCTTTCAAGATGATGCCTTTTCCCCAACTCCTATACTTGTTCAGGACGATTCCTATCCCTATCCCATCCAAGTATTTCAAATCTTTACAATCAATCCTTGCCACCTTCATCTGGAAAGGGAAAAAACCTAGATGCGCCCACACTATACTGATAAAGCACAGCTCAGCAGGTGGCATGGGCTATATTGACTTTAATGACTACCGCACAGCGACAATCCTCTCCCAGCTAAAAGAGTGGTTCCTACCCTCTCCCAAAACACTTTTGGGATCAATAGAAGCCTCCCTCACTACGAAAAACAGACTCCTACTGTGGCTACTCAGACACATTTAGGGCTCCCTATCCCGTCTCTCATCTCCCCAACCATGGCAGCATCAGTCAAAGCCTGGCAACTGCTTACCAAACTAAACCCCAGCTCAAACGAACCTGTGAGAGTCAAAACTCCTATTACAACCCTTGAGTATCTCATTGATAACTTCTCATACAACAACTGGACCAAAGCGGGCATTCAATACATTGAAGACATCTACAGAACAGACACACTCAAACCCTTCCATTAACTCCTGTATGATTTTCCCCTAACAAGCAAGGACTTCTATCTTCACTTACACACTATTCATTATCTTTTTAAACTACCCAAAATGCATGGATGCATTACCGTTCCCCCTCCACATCCAGAAAGGGGATATTACTCTTCTATTCCTTACTTCAAGGCAAGGCGCAATTTACCAAAAATGATGCCATTTTCCATTGGGAAAAGGACCTAGGATGTACATACACCAATGCCCAGTGGACATTAGCATGCCAAGCTACTTACAAAGAAACACGATGTTCCAAACTATGGAAACTTTTCCAAAAACATCTTCTTAGACGGTAACTAACTCCAGACAAAATATCACATTTCAAAGGCAACCCCTCCAACCAATGCTGGCGCGAATGTGGTCAAAGAGGAGATATTATACACACATTTTGGGACTGACCTAAAATCAGTATCTTCTGGAATGAGATTAGAGCCCTAGCATCCACAATCTCCCAAACCCATATCACACTCTTCCCAGACTTAGCACTGCTCAACCTAGAATTAGACTCCTTCCTGCACAAAATCGGGCACACAATCCTACACTTATTGACAGCTAGACTCACAATTACCAGACATTGGAAATCCCCCATCCCCCCAAGTGTTACAGAGACCATAGAGCTGGTCAATACTCCCCATTCCTATGAACTCACAATGGTGGCCAGGAATGGGAAGCTCCATCAGACCTTAATTATTTGGGATCCGTGGAAACTGGGGTATCCAAACCAATGACTACCAAGTTTTTATCTCCTCGCTACATATAAGATTTCTGTAATTTCTTAACTATGTATGAGTGGCATTCTCCCCCCAGGGACACAGCAAGTTCCCTAATGGGGTGTACAGGGAGGGCGGACTCCGCCACCAACAATCATAACCAGGACTTGTTTACATCTAACTGTAACTATCACCAATCAGCATAGATAGACCTTTTCTTGCTCACTCCCTGTTTAAGGGATTGTTTCTTTGTATTGTTTAATAGCATACCTTCATACAATGTACTGTATAAAATATATGTGCAAGAGAATGTACATAAACATATTCTTGTATCTTAAATAACCAATAAAAACGATTGAAAGAAAAAGGGGAGACTCAGTTTGATATAATTGGTAAAACATTTCCTTATCTTTAGAGTTGAGCAAACTTCTAGAAGTCCGGGTTCTGCTGGTTCGGCCTAACTTTGGGACAAAGTCCGGGTTCGGGTCCGGACAGAACCCGAACTTTGTCCCGGACCCCGAACCCCATTGAAATCAATGGAGACATGGACTTTTAGGTACAAAAAATGTTGTAAAATAGTCCTGGAAGGTCCTAGAGGTCTGCAAAAGGAAGGAAATGTGAGTAAGGGTGGGACAAATGACCTACAAAGAAATGGGGACAGGGAAATAACTTTAAATATTTTTTAAAAAATAAAAACCTAAAAAATGCAAAAATGGAGATCATCTTCAAAATGGGTCTGAAAAGTAATAATTAACATTAGAGGCCATAGAACTGTTCTAAAATCATCTTCAAACTGTGTCAAAAAAGTATAAATAAGCCGGGAGTACCCATATCACTGTTCTGCAAAATGTGTGTATCACTTTAAATCAATCGTCAATCATTGCACATCTTTTATTCACACTTCTTTTTAAAATGTGTGTATCACTTTAAATGAAACCGTCAATCATTGCACATCTCTTCTGCACAATTATTTCAAGTCTGTGTGTCACTTTAAATCAAACCGTCAATCATTGCACATCTTTTATTCACACTTCTTTTTAAAATGTGTGTATCACTTTAAATGAAACCGTCAACGTTACTAACTG
>BLSH010296693.1:799708-812502 GCA_018402905.1 Glandirana rugosa
CTGAATGAATGACAGACAGAGCCCCCCCCCCCCACACACACACAACCAAGAGAAGTATCTTGCAGCAAATACAAAAAAAAACATTATATTCTTTCTCATCCACTGAGGGATACAGACTGTTGGGGTGGCCAAAAGCAGCCCAACTAACTGGACTGTCTGCAGCTGAAAGAGCTGCCTGAAGGAATTTACACCCAATGCTGGCATCAGATACAGCCTGATAGAACTCATGTGAGTAGAAGACCAAGGGGCAGCCTTATAAATCTAGGCATCAGCAGCCTGATGCCAAAATGGCTTTAGAAGAGTTCAACTTAATAGGAAAGGGTAGAACCTGTTCATTAAGACCATAGGCTTGAACGTGGTCTGTCTAAACCACCCAGAAATGGTGGAACGAGAATGCTGAAGGACCCTAGCCGAAATGATAAAAAATATACAACTTTGTTTTCAGCAGCACTAAAAAGAACAATATAAAGTGCATCAATATGTAAAATGATCATAAATTGACATCAATACAAAAGTACAAAAAATTGGATAATGAAAAACTATGATGAACATATAAAGTTCATGTGCTCAAAAGTCCAATTGTGAAAAGATGAGAAAAGTCCAATGTCCACATAAGTCCATTTTTCCTCCACCAATATCACCATGTGAAAACATAAACACACTGAGGCTCACCAGATGTATTATGTTCAATCAGCATATCAAATATACAGAGTTCCCTGTTGTCTCCGTGTTCCCTTCAGTACCAATACTCTAGCTTGGGCCATTGCCAAGACCCGCTCTTGATGGAGAGATTTTATTCTTGTAGCACTTCAAAAGGTTTTTCCAGATATTAAAATCAACATCATGGCAAAAGAAATCTTGCTTCTTATAGCAACTCATTTCCTGGATCCAAGGCTGTTCTTCTAAAACTGGTGCAAAAGTGGAGCTGTTGTCCCTTATTCCCAAACCAGGTGCTATCTTTCAAATGTAACGGTTTACGGTCGAAAAAAAGATGCATTCTTTTTGAAGATTTCCTTTGCCGTGATGTCAATTTTAATATCTGGAAAAGCCTTTTGAAGTGCTACAAGAATAAAATCTCTCCATCAAGAGCGGGTCTTGGCAATGGCCCAAGCTAGAGTATTGGTACTGAAGGGAACACGGAGACAACAGTAAACTCTGTATATTTGATATGCTGATTGAACATAATACATCTGGTGAGCCTCAGTGTGTTTATGTTTTCACATGGTGATATTGGTGGAAAAAGAAATGGACTTATGTGGACATTGGACTTTTCACAATTGGACTTTTGAGCACATGCATTTTATATGTTCATTATAGTTTTTCATTATCCAATTTTTTGCACTTTTGTATTGATGTCAATTTATGATCATTTTACATATTGATGCACTTTATATTGTTCTATTTTACAGGTGTAGCGCTGCTGAAAACGAAGTTGGTTTAAGTTTTCATACTATACATTGATTTATTTAACTGAAAAGCAGCAGCAATATTTTTTATTTATATTACCCACGGAGGTTACACTGAAGTATAGCGCGGTGATTTATTCTATAGATAAAAAATATCCGCCTTTCCTAAAGCAGCCGCTCAGAGACTCTTATGCCTGGTACACACGGTGCAACGGTCGTACGACCGCATGTTCAACTTTTGCCCAAAAATGGCTGTTGTGTCTAGCGAACTAACATGAGTCAAGTAATCGTTCAACAAAGTCGAACATGATGACATGTTAGGAGCATCTACAGAGGAAGTTCGGGTGAATAGGATTTGTAAATTAGGAACGTAGGTTTACACGACCAAAGACTTCTGGGCGTTCCTGACTTCTGAGCATGCGTGCTTTGCACGTACAACTTTTGTTGGGCCAACTTCTGTACACACGATTTAACAGTCGTACAACAGCTTGTTGTATAACAAAAGTTTTCTAGTTTGCTCAGCCAACTTCTGTTGTACGACTGTTAAACGTCGGCTGTTATAATCGCGCGTACTAACGGTCGGATTATCGTACAACAAGCTGTTATAAGACCGTTGTACGATCGTTGCATCGTGTGTATGGGACATTCTAGTCAGAATCGCAAGAATCCAGGCAACGGAGGTACATAAATTTCCTTTTAGTGAACTGAAGCCACCCAGGACAGAAGCTACATTAGGTAGGAAGAAACTGGGCCTCAACACCATTTTGCCCTTATGCAAGAACAGGAAAGGTTCCTTCTGGGACATGGCCGCCAGTTCAGACACTTGCCTCACAAAGGTGATAGCTACAAGAAACACCAAACGGGGCGCAACATGAGAGACAAGGTTTTTCGTCAAGTCACAAAAGTCCTCGTTAAGGGGATTTTTAAGGCAATTCAAATTCATATAAAAAAAAAAATAAATCTTTTTTTTTTTTCTTTCGCTTTAAAAAGTTTTTTTTCAAGGTAATATCACAAAATTTCAACAATTGTACGAAATGACATTGAAACATAAGTTAAGAACACCGGTCAGTTTCAAATGCATAGAGTGGTATTCCCCAGCTACTTGCAAATGTGATCCCCTGAAGTGGGGATATGTTGATGGATATGTCCAGTAGGTGGGGGTGATCCAACATTTTGAAATGTAAATACAAATAAATTCTTCTTTAGGGATTTTTACCACTTCTGCAATATAAGATAATATCACTTTAAGAACTCATGCTTGTTATCTTCTGTATATTTGCATATGAAATCAATGCAATGCAGTATACTCACAACATATTCAACTTGAGCTACAGCCTTTCCACTACTACACAGGAGGACCCCCATATTTTTTTATCAAGGAGTGAAAGGTCAGTGGTCTCTGAAAAAATATGGCAAGCGCGGAGGTCCAACCTTTGATTGTGCTGACAGCCAAACGTTTGTCCAGAATCAGCTGTAGGAAGGAAAGGATTTGTCCCACTAAGAATCTTCTATGCCTTGCACGATGATAGACTTCACAAGCAGTTAAATCTGGAGCCCAGTAGGTCTACATACAGTGTACCCCACCTGTGACACAGGTTCTCTTACTCTTCTTGATTTGGGGTCTACTCCGCCGGGTCCAAACTGCTGTCTGGGAAAGTCTGCCTAGGATGTAAACAGCAGACAAGTCTGAATTTTGATATACGCCACTGCTGTGGCATTGTCCGAGTAAATACAGATCAAATGATCTTCCAACACAATGGTGGTCCAAGGATCCTGAACTGACAAGGTGAAAACCTCTTCCTGCACTCAAGCATCTGAGATGCAAGCAGTCCAAGTGTCCGCAGAGATTTAAAAAATGTCACCCTATTTTGGAAAGTTGTGGCGCACCTTAATGCAGAGAAAGGTCCGTCAGAGGGTTTAGTCGACTTGGAGCCCCAGACCATGCGAGTGGACTGGGAGCAAAATTTGGTGGGTGTGGATGTTGCGGTAGTGGTAAAAAAAGGGACCTTTAGCCACCAGTAACAAATTAACTTTACTGGTCTGTGGCTTAGGCTGCTTCTGCTGAGAAAGATGGGTATTCTTGCCAAGGGTAGCATCCTTGACAATAGTATCTAGAGTAGATCCAAAGAAGTGTAATCCCTTTGAGGGCCATAAAGATCATATGCTTCTTTAAATGTAGGTTCTACAGTCCTAACAGCCAAAATGTTATTTGCATGAGATCTATGCAGGAGATGAGACCGGAGCAACATGCAGGAAATTAGATAGGAAAAATCCAGCAACCCCTCACACCTATATCTTAAAGTGATAGTAAAGGCTTTAAAAAAAACAAACGTTATACGCACATGCTCTGTGCAGTGGCTTTGCACAGAGCGACCCTGAACCTTCTCTTCTGTCGTCCCCGCCAGCGCACTTGGCTCTTCCAGTGCTCCCAAAGCAAAATGCTTGCTATGGAGGCAATTGAGTGGGCTCAATGCTGAGCTGGGCTGTGGGAGTCCCTTGACACACACGGCAAGGTTCGGCCCTGCCCCCCAGCTTCCTCCTCACAGGCTTTGACTGACAGCAGCAAGAACCAATGACGCTTGCTGCTGCTGAATCCCTTGTGAGAAGAGAGAGAGGGAAGTAGAGCTACTGCAGACTGACAATGGGCTCAGGTAAGTCATGACATCCACTTTAAACTACAGGTAAGCCTATATTCAGGCTTAACTTTAGGTCCCGGGAATATCTCCTAAACTTGTACCGTTTACGAGATATTCCCTGAATATGCATGTATCGACGTCATCGGCACATGCACAGTGAAGAAACGGTCCGACTGGGCCGTTTCTTCACTAAGTGTGCTGTAAATGACGGCTGCCGTGCGCATGCGCGGGAGTGACATCAGCACAGCTCCTGCCAATCACAGCGCTGGAGTCCGTGCTGTGATTGGTCGGTGCCCGTGATCCTGGAAGACGACAGACTCAGCGGTGCTCGGGGACCACTGCTACAGCGTCGATCTAAGGTAAGCATTTCATAATGAGCTAGTATGTGATGCATACTAGCTCATTATGCCTTTCTCTTGCAGGTGTTTTTTTTTATTTTTAACTTGACAACCACTTTAATCCAGAGAATGCATTAAGGTACCTTTACAGCCCCTTGTTCTAAACATTCTAGAACAGAATCAACTGCAGTGCTCTTTGTTGAGTCACCCCTGGTTTGTCAAAACAAGGTCACAGATATTATGGGATGAAGAGCAGGACCTGTCAATGAGAACAGCACTCTAACTGCTTATTGGTTGAGTCTTTAATGACAAGTGCATCCTCCCCTAGCCCAGCCTGGTGGTTGTTATAAATAAATGCTTGGGGAAGCAAACATCTTCTCCGTGTGCTTTATTAGAATAAGAGCTCCTATTGCAGCAAGACTGTCCAAAGATCAGAGCTCTACATGGCTCCTTGCAAAGCAGAAGTGGGGAGATGCTTCTTCCAACGCTGAATGGCAGAAAGGAGCATGGGAACATGACAAGCAACCTAGCAGATGACATCAGTGCTCCCCATCCTTAGTGGAAAGCAAAGCTTTCTAAGGCACCCAGTGAACAAGTAAATTAGGTAGTTCCCAGTGCTCTGCTTGATCAGGCTTCTCGCTGAGCAAGACTTCAGATACAGGCAAGTTCTGAGGCCAATGGCTCAAGCCCCACAATGTCCAGTCCAGTGGAACAGGACCCAGCCCTCCAAAGTCAAGCTGCAAATCAGGAGACCAGCTTTGATGAGGCATAGAAAAGAAAAATCTTCATTGAAGGAAAAAAAAAGCTGAAAAAAGATGTTCATCTTCATAGGGCGCTAGCAAGTAACTGAGGCATGCTGGTAGTAGGAGAGGTTATCCAGAGCTGGCCTCAGTGCCTTATTCTCCTATAGGCTGCAGTATTACCTGAAGGTGAGTGGTTTCCTGTGTTCCTCAATGGATGAGAAATTAATATGGGTTTCCTGTCCTGCTGTCCACAATACAGAAAGAAAACATAAAATATTGCAGAGCTGTAACTTGGCCAAAACTAAAGAACTGAACTTTTTAAAATTAATTTAAAGTAATTTAAAATAATAAAGATTCATCTGAGTTTGTTCAGATTCTTTATCAAGCTCAATCCTTTTAATTAAAGCGGCGTTCCACCATTCAAAGGTCAGCAGCTTGTGTAATCGTGTAATTGGACGCTTGCCTGTCCCAGGCTCCAGCGAGGTGGCCACCCGCAGCCTTGCTCTTCTCCCCCTCCTCCGTGCGGCACAGGCATCACAAGTGTGGGCATCCGGCTTCGGCTTCAAAGCCGGGCGCACACTGCGCATGCACGAACCGTGCTGCAGCACTGCGAATGGCTGGTGTATCTTCTGGGACCTGTGATCGCCAGACGGGAGGGGGGACAGGTGAACTTTCTTCCGGTTCCAGGGAGCCAGGAGAGGAAGTGGGACCTGGGACCCTGTGAAAACAGGCTCCCCAGTTGTGGCATGGCAGGGGGTCACCTTCCCTTAAAGCGGAAGTTCCACTTTTGGGTGGAACACTGCTTTAGGTTGACATCTATTCATTGCTCAATGATTGCATGATGATGGTTGATTTTTTTGATAAGACAATTTTTTTATCAAACAATCTTGTTGTTACATGTATGTCTGACAATAGAGTATGGAAGGGAAAATATCTGTGCTCATTACAGTATTTTCTCTCTGGTAATCCCCCATATAGACTCCGTGTCACCGTCCAGGCATGGGTGCCACTGTCAGCTGCAGAACAGGAAACCATAGACGGCAGCCCTCAGCTAGGCCATCTGTAGCCCCAGAAAGTCTCCTGGACATTAACCTAGCCACAGAGGAGGAGCTAATGACTCTACCTGGTGTCACACGAGCCTTGGCGCAAAGCATCACAGCACATCGGCGTAAACTCCGCAGCTTTCGCAGGGTGGAAGATCTCGCACTGGTAACGGGTGTAGGAGCTGAACACATGCTAAAGCTACGACCAGAGATTACCGTGAGAGAAATCCCTCCACAGCGGGCGGAGAGTGAAGGAGAGATGACACCATGTAATGACACAAAGGAAGAAGGCATTGAACAAGAGATAGAAGTAGGACTCCTGAACCAAAATTAAAGATAAGACAATGTAAATAAAGTTTATTCAGAAATCCTTTTATTGTCCCGACAATGAAATGTCAGCAGGATGATGGATGAAGGCAGAGGTCAGGGTTCAGTGTATAACACATAACTGTCACATGACGTACAACAGACCAATGACGAGTGATAAAAACCGAAGTCAGGGTTCAGTATGTAGCACACAGGAGTCAGATGACGTACAATGTACCAGTGATGGGGGCCAAGGTCAGGGTTCAGTCTGTAACACGTGCGCATAGGAGTCAGATAATGTACTAGTGAAGGGTGATGAAGGCCAAGGTCAGGATTCGGTATGTAAGGGGTCAGATGACATACAATATACCAGTGATGGAGGACGAGATCAAAATTCAGTCTTTAACACTCAGGGGTCAGAAGTGTATGGTGGAGTGGTGAAGGCTGAGGTCCGGGTTCAGTCTAAAACACATAGGGGAGGAATGATGTATAATGTACCAGTGACGAGTGATCAAGGTCAAGGTTCAGTCTGTAACACATAGGGGTCAGATGATGTACAATGTACCAGTGATTGAGGCTGAAGCCAAGGTTGAGTCTATAACATACAGGGGTCTAATGATGTACAATGTACCAGTAATGAATGATGAAGGTCAAGGTTCAGTCTAAAACATATAGGGTCTAATGATCTACAATGTACCAGTAATGAATGATGAAGGTCAAGGTTCAGTCAATAACATATAGGGTCTAATGATCTACAATGTACCAGTAATGAATGATGAAGGTCAAGGTTCAGTCTATAACATTTAGGGGTTTAATGATGTACAATGTACCAGTAATGAGTGATGAAGGTCAAGGTTCAGTCTGTAACACACAGGGGCCAGACGACATACAATATACCAGTGATGAAGGTCAGGAAATGGGTAAGGGTTCAGTATGTAACACATAGGGGTCAGATGATGTATAAAATACCAGTGATGGAGGACGAGGTCAGGGTTCAGTCTTTAACACTCAGGGGTCTAATGATGTACAATATACCAGTGATAAGTGATGAAGGCTGAGGTCAGGGTTC
Organism: Glandirana rugosa; assembly: GCA_018402905.1. Lineage (NCBI taxonomy): Eukaryota > Metazoa > Chordata > Amphibia > Anura > Ranidae > Glandirana > Glandirana rugosa. Next base: position 807,250 of record BLSH010296693.1, read on the forward strand.
AGTCTATAACACATAGGGGTTAGAAAAAGTACAATATACCAGCGATGAAGGCCAAGGTCAAGGTTCAGTCTGTAACACACAGGGGTCAGTTGACATACAATATACCAGTGATGAAGGTCGAAGTCAGGGTTTGGTCTGTAACACATACACATAGGGGTTAGATGATGTACAATATACCAGTGATGAAGGTCAGGGTTCAATCTGTAACACATACACATAGGAGTCAGAGGGTCAGAAGAGTTAAAATGTACCAATGGTAAATGATGAAACTCAGTCAGGGCTCTGTAACAATGTACCAGTGATGAATGCCGAGGTCAGGGTTCAGTCTGTAAAACGTACACATAGGGTTCAGATAATGTACAATGTACTAGTGATGAAGGCTGAAGTCAGGGTTCAGTCTATAAGACAAAGGTCGGCTACCATAACAGATCAATGCTACTTCGAGCCTGCAGTATCAGTCTTGCAGGTTTACACACTGTATTCAGGTGCTGACAGAGATAGATAGAGCACATCTTGCTCCAAGATATAATACAGCATACAAGTACAGCCACACACTGTATTCATGTCAGAGGGGTGGGACCGATGGGAGATGTTTGAGCTGAAGCCCGTCTATCATTTACCATACACGGGAATTGAATACAGTGTGCGGCGGTACCTGTATGCTATATTACATTGGGTTCAGATGACGTACAATCTACCAGTGATGACTGATAAAGGCTGACTTCAGGGTTCAGTTTGTAACACATAGAGGACAGAGGACATACAACATTCCAGTGATGAAGGCTGAGGTCAGGGTTCAGAGTGGAAGACACAGGGTTCAGATGGCATACATTATATCAGTGATCAAGGGCAGGGTTAGGGTTCAGACTTTAACACACAGGGATCAGGTGACGTACAATCTACCAGTGATGAGTAATAAAGTCCGAGTTCAGGCTTCAGTGTGTAACACATAGAGGACAGATGACATACAATATACCAGTGATAAAGGCTGAGGTCAGGGTTCAGTGTGTAACACATAGAGGACAGATGACATACAATATACCAGTGATGAAGGCTGAGATCAGGGTTAAGTATGTAAAGTACAAATAGGGGTCTGATGACATACAATACACCAGTGATAAAGGCTGAGATCAGGGTTCAGTATGTAAAGTACAAATAGGGGTCTGGTGACATACAATGTAGCAGTGATGAAGGCTGAGGTCAGGGTTCAGTATGTAAAGTACAAATAGGGGTCTGTTGACATACAATGTAGCAGTGATGAAGGCTGAGGTCAGGGTTTAGTTGAACGCTTACACATAGGGGTCAGATGATGTATAATATACCAGTGATAAAGGAAGCGGTCAATGTAGCAGTGATGAGAGGTGAAGGCTGAGGTCAGGATTCAGTCTGTAACCCACAGGAGTCAGTTGAACACAATAGACTGCATCTCATGTGTCACTCACAGATAGGACACAATCACCTGTCTTCTCCATTCCTTGTAACAGATCACCGGCAGGTTGTCAGTCTGCTGATCTGATCATTCCCTCACCTGGTATACACACAATACAGTTCATACCACACACATGTGTTTAGACATCTGTCAGCCTGTTCTGGAAGGTGAAAGAAGCTCATAATAATGACCAGCCGACAGTGGTGATTAGATCAATTGGCAAGTGACCAAGGTTGGAAATATCAGCAGGATCCATATTGAAAATCTGCAGCATCTCAGTGGGCCAAGCTGTGTTCGCTAGAAGGAATGGGCCCCATATCAGTGAGTGTGGTATCCTCCCAGGCCAAAGACATCCTAGTGGGTTAATCAATTTGTGAGCTCCTCGGATGTGGGACATGGGAGACAGATCTATGTGCTCTATAAATACAATAAATAAATAAACCTGACTAGGGACGGAGCCCACCGCCAGTCCTGAGGTCCATTATGGCAGGGCTGATCTGCTGCCCAGATAATTCTTATAGTCAATGAAGTAGAAATATTAATAACCAGTGTGTCGTCTTGATTTCATCACCCATAACAAAACCATGCATGCATAAAAAGGTAAAAAAGTGTTGGTAAGACACTGGTGAGAATTAATAAAACGTCCTACAAAGATCTGGTAGGTCATAGAGCCCCAAGTGGTCTAAACAGCTCGGAACAATGCCGAATCAAACCAATGCCAGGCTGTGTCACTCTGGCAGCAACATCTGCAGCTCCTCATCACTGAACTGGTTGGTCTCCATGATGTGGTGAAGCTGCTGGTAATACCTCTCCATGTCCTGCATGAAGTGTGGCAGACTAACATTGTCCAGCTCAGCAAATCTTTGCAGACCTTCAGCATCTTCAAAAGAAACCTGCAGACAGAAATCCGGATATTTTTTTAAACTCTTTATCTATGTCAAACAGGTCATGTCCATGCAGAAAAACAGTGACATACAGTGAAACTTGTAACAGATGGTACAATAAAAGGCATAAACGGAGATGCAAATACAAAGGATAACAGTCTGCACATAGCATGATGTGTCCTTGTTATGTCTTGCCTAGGTTCATGGAAAGAAAGATATCCTGAGCAGAACATAAGATGTCTTGACCTTATAAGTATAAGGGCTCTTTCATACTGGTGGACTCCGCAAGTGGATCCGCCTGCTCACGGGGGATCTCTCCGCTGATCCCCACTGAGCAGGCAGATGACAGGTCCGTGTCCGCTCCGCTGATGCAGAGTGAACATGGACACACCTCTCTCCTCTATGGGCGGTCGGACGTAAACAGACCGCCTGTCCATTTCCATCCGTCTGTCATCCGATCTAATCCGCCAGACGGATGGGGAATAGATCCCCATCCATCTGTTTTTAGTGAATAGGATCAGATGTCGGCGGGTTTCAACGTATCCGCCGCTCCATAGAGGGCAATGGATGGTCCGATAGGGTCTGCCTAAAAAGCCGACAGGCAGGCCCAATCAGTTTGCCCATGTAAAAGGGGCCTAACTGGTACATAACCTGAATATTTGTGATTATAAATAGAAATCATCGATCAATTAACCAACTTGGAAGCAAGAAGTACCTTGGAAGATCACGTGGTAGAGAAGCAGAGGGAAAGGAAGAGCAGGTGGGGAGCTGGGAAAGGGCTTAGAAATTCAGATTTTAATTGGCCAATCTATACTGTGCTCCCCACAAGCCTTTCCAGTCATAATGTCAGGAGGTCATTTATGGATTATAGATGATAGATAATAGACATGCATGTTCTTTTTGTCCACTGGCTGTGGTCCTTCATCCAACACAAGACTATTAGTGGCGGTTATTTTAACCCACAAATGTTCCAATCCTGAAAGGAAGCTAAACTGTGAAATGTGTCACTCCCACATTGGGACTGCAGATTCCTCTTACCTTCCCCAGGGAGGTCAGCAAGCGGAAGTCAATGGATCGTCTGTGCCGCAGTATGCGGATAATCCCATCTAAATAGACCTGGTCCTTACTGAAGCAGCCTGGAAACACAAGAATGCCACAATGGTTAGTGTCAAGCTGTGGATTTCCATACAGGTCCATAAAGAGTTCCCAGGTAAAAGCTCACAAACCTGACTTCACTCTACCTTGTATGATATATATACAGTTGTGCTCATAATTTTACATACCTTAGCAGAATTTATGATTTCTTGGCCATTTTTCAGAGAATATGAATGATAACACAAACACATTTCTTTCACTCATGGTTAATATTTGGCTGCAGCCATTTATTATCAATGGTCGAGTCACCAGAAGAAAGCGATTACTACACAAATTACTACACAAATGCCTCAAAGTATCCCACTTACAATACGCCAAACAGCACAGAGACAAGCCTCAAACATTCAGGCACAAAGTCATTTGGAGTGATGAGACCAAAATTAAGCTTTTTGATCACAACCATAAATGTTACATTTGGAGAGGAGTCAACAAGGCCTGTGAAACACAGAGGCGGATCGCTGATGTTTTGGGCATGTGTGAGCTACAAAGGCACAGGAAATTTGGTCAAAATTGATGGCAAGATGAATGCAGTATGTTATCAAAAAATACTGGAGGAACATTTGCATTCATCAGCCAGGAAGCTGCGCATGGGACGTACTTGGACATTCCAACATGACAATGATCCTAAACACAAAGCCAAGTCAACCTCTCATTGGCTACAGCAGAATAAAGTGAAGGTTCTGGAGTGGCCATCTCAGTCTCCTGACCTCAATATCATTGAGCTACTCTGGGGAGGTCTCATACGTGCAGTTCATGCAAGACAGCTCAAGAATTTCAGGGAACTGGAGGCTTTTTGCCAAGAGGAATGGGCAGCTTTACCATCTGAGAAGAGTCTCATCCGCAAATACCACAAAAGACTTCAGGCTGTCATTGATGTTAAAGGGGGCAATACACAGTATTAAGAACTGGGGTATGTAAACTTTTGATCAGGGTCATTTGGGTAGTTTCTGTTGTCATTATGATTTAAAAAGAGTAAACACCGTTGATTGATAATAAATGGATTCAGTCAAACACTAACCATGAGTGAAAGAAATGTTTTTGGGTTCTCATTCATATTCTCTGAAAAATGGGCAAGAAATCATAAGTTCTGCCAGGGTATGTAAATTTATGAGCACAACTGTATATACACTCTCCCAATGGCAACCAATCAAAATTCATCTTTATGACTGTATGAAATTCAGGACCTCTCAGACTGATCACTTAATCAACTTAATGGATCAATACAATTGGAAGAACAGGATTGGTGTTCAGCCAACAGCTGGTTCCCGGTCTATGATCTCTTGCCTGGTTGAGCGGTGTCTCTCTGTCCTCGTTTGGCTCGCACACAGTACTCCCACCGTACAGCCGGATCTTCTACAAACTGCTGTAAGTCCTGGAAGAGATCGGAGAAGCTGCAGGTGGCGGCACGGCTAACAGTGTAATAAAGCAAGGCAGCACGCCACAGGTATGGGTGTTTCCGGAAGAGGACACTATGCAAACTGGCCAAGCCTTCCTCTGTAGGGTTCGCGGGCTTCAGTCCAAACTGTTTTCGTCCTTCCGAACCGTGCCAGGGCTGCTGGGCATCATTCACCCCACGCAAGTAATGTGTGCCTGCAGCACCAGAGAGAGAAAAATGGCAGCTTTAGATGTACCGTCATCATCAGACTTTACACCACCACAAATCCTGATACACAGATCAGCACCCCACTCCATCCAATGTGCAGACCAGCACCCTACTCCATCCAATGTGCCGACCAGCACCCCACTCCATCCAATGTGCCGACCAGCACCCCACTCCATCCAATG
>BLSH010296693.1:844845-859674 GCA_018402905.1 Glandirana rugosa
TTATCAGGCGAAGGTTGCCCTTAAAGTTTAGGGGTTGGGGTGAGGATTAGGGGTTTATTTAGGTTGAGGTTAGCAGTAAAGTTTTTATATGTATTATTGTTCAAAGTGCCCCCGTTGGAAGCGGACTATTAGTCTGTCAACCCCATACATGGTGAGTTTGGGCCAGTTTATGGAACCAACATTGAAAGTACACCCTGTCCTGCTTTTAAGCATTCCGTATATTATATATATATGCTTTATAAGAAAGTTGGAAGATTTTGAGCTTGAGAATGGCGCTGTTGCTGACCTTCATGCCGATCCGAAGTCTTACATTTGCTTTTAATATTCATACCAGAGGAATCCAGCGTCCCAGGGATTTTGTTTAGTACATCAAAGCCATGTATTCTAATTGTTGGATAATGTAGCCGGGTCACCGCGTGAAAGGCTTTTTCGGGACACTCTGTCATGCTGATGAATAGAGACGGCTCTTCGGTTAATCTGAGTATCTCAGTCTTTCAGAAAGCGATCAGCTGTCGGCGCGGAGTGAAGTATCGCGGTTATATTTTTACCCTTAATGGCTCCCTTGCTTAATATTTAATGTGTAGGAGCTAAGAGTGGTCACCTTAGTAGTGAGATGTTGTGTTGACCTGCAGTGGGGCTATTTTAGGACAGATCTTTACCTTACCTATGTGGAAAGGATTCTCCCCATTCTTGGCATTATAGCACTTTCATTAGAACCTTTAATGTCCTCATGTGAATTGATCGTCCAGTGATGCGCAGCTTGTAGGCTGTTATTTTCTTGTTATGTGTGGTGCAGATACCCAGGATGTACAATTTACCACTTATTAGAGTCAACTGGAGTGCATATTTGCTAATGATCTACAGGCTCAGCTACTGCAATTAGTTGTGAGCATGCCAGTATTGGAGGCCAGAATTATATTGGATTAAATTGTAAGGCCTACTAGTGCTGGGCAGGGTCTCCACCTAGGTGGGGATGAATGGGTGGTGCGTTTCTGGGGTTGAGATATGGTTTAGAGCAGCGGTCGCCAACCAGTGGTCCATGGACACAAGAAAAATTTGGTTTCCCAAGGGGTTCTGCCGCAAATTAGCATTGTGACGGACGTATAGAACCCAATGTTGTTTCCAGTGTTGTTCTCAATGCGTGCTGACCATCAAGCACATGGCTGGAAAAGAGGTGAGATCCAATATGTGTATAAGGCATATAAAATTCATGTTAGTGGTCGGCGGGATTCAAAACTGTGAGTTTAGTGGTCCGTGAGGTCCAAAAGGTTGGCGACCACTACTTTGAGTCAAGGTGTGGTGTACAGAAAGGGAGTTGTGAGTCATGTGGGAGAGGGAGAAGAGGTCTCATCTTGGCTTTTTGGAAGAGTTAGGATGGCCTCAGCCAAGACTGAATTATAATGGCCTTAGCCGAGACTATGTTGTGTAGTCGAGCCATAGTGTAGAGAACGGGATTCCTGGGTGGTTTGGGAAAAGGAGAAGAGGTCTCATCTGAGCTTTTTGGAAGAGTTAGAATGGCCTCAGCCAAGACTGAATTATGGTGGCCTTAGCCGAGACTATGTTGTGTAGTCGAGCCATAGTGTAGAGAACGGGATTCCTGGGTGGTTTGGGAAAAGGAGTAGAGGTCTCATTAGAGCCTTTAGGATGAGTTAGGGTGGCTCTAACCAAGATTATCTTTTGAAAAGACCAATATTGGTGGCCTGAATTATATTGGATTCAATTGTAAGGCGTGCTGGACAGGGTCTCCGCCTAGGTGAGGGGAAGGGGTGCATTGCTGGGGTCGAGATGAAGTCTAGAGTCAATGTGTAGTGTAGAGCTCTGAGTAGTGTGGAAGATGGATAGGAGATCTCATCTGAACCTTATGGAAGAGTTAGGGCAGCCTCATCGGAAACTATGAGTTAATGCGGTCTCAGCCGAGAGATGCTGTGTAGTCGAGCCGTAGTGTAGAGAAAGGGATTTGTGAGCAGTTTGGGAAAGGGAGAGGAGGTCTCATCTGAGCCTTATGGAAGAAATAAGGAAGCCTCAGCCAAGACTAAGAGTTAGGGTGGCCCCAGCCGAGATTATGTTTTGAACTTACCAATACTGGTGGCCCGAATTATATCAGATTAAATTGTAAGGCCTGGGCAGGGTCTCCACCTATTATGAGGGGAAGAGGGGATCGTTGCTGGTGTTGAGTTGGTGTTTAGAATTGGGATGTAGTGTAGAGAAACTGAGTTGTGAGTAGTTTGGGAGATGGAAAGGAGGTTGTGAGCTGTGTGGGAGGGTTAGGGTGGCTTCAGCCGAGACTTTGTAAAAGATTCATTATGTTGCTTTCCCCTCTAGGTAGTGCCATCTATTTTCTTCTGGGTGGTATCCGTGACAAGAATAGTGCCTCATCAGTGGTGGCCGTGGCAGGAATAGTGCCCCATCATTGGCGTCAGTGGCAGGAATAATACCCCATCTTTGAGGTTATTTGGAGGAATAGGACCCCATTATTGGTGTCAGTGGGAGAAATAGGGCCCTATCATTTGTGTCAGTGGGAGGAATAGTGACCCATCATTGGCGTCAGTGGGAGGAATAGTGTCCCATCATTGGTGTCAATGTGAGGAATAGTGACCCATCATTGGCGTCAGTGGGAGGAATAGTGTCCCATCATTGGTGTCAGTGGGAGGAATAGTGCCCAGTGCCCCATCATTGGTGTCAGTGGGAGGAATAGTGCCCCATCATTGGTGTCAGTGGGAGGAATAGTGTCCCATCATTGGTGTCAGTGGGAGGAATAGTGTCCAGTGCCCCATCCTTGGTGTCAGTGAGAGGAATAGTGTCCCATCATTGGTGTCAGTGGGAGGAATAGTGTCCAGTGTCCCATCGGTGTTAGTGGGAGGAATAGTGCCCCATTATTGGTGTCAGTGGGAGGAATAGTGTCCCATCATTGGTGTCAGTGTGAGGAATAGTGGCCCATTATTGGTGTCAGTGGGAGGAATAATGTCCCATCATTGGTGTCAGTGGGAGGAATAGTGTCCAGTGCCCCATCATTGGTGTCAGTGGGAGGAATAGTGCCGCATTATTGGTGTCAGTGGGAGGAATAGTGCCCCATCATTGGTGTCAGTGGGAGGAATAGTAACCCATCATTGGTGTCAGTGGGAGGAATAGTAACCCATCGGTGTCAGTGGAGGGGAATAGTGCCCCATCATTGGTGTCAGAGGGAGGACTAGTGCCCCATCATTGGGATCATTGGAGGGGAATAGTGTCCTATCATTGGTGTCAGTGAAATGAATAGTACTTTGTATTATTGGGAGGAATAGTGCCCCATCATTGGTATCAGTGGAAGGAATAGTGCCCCATCATTGGTGTCAGTGGGAAGAATAGTGCCCCATCATTGGTGTAATTGGAGGAGAATAGTGCCCCATCATTGGTTTCAGAGGGAGGAATAGTGCCCCATCATTGGTATCAGTAGGAGGAATAGTGCACCATCATTGGTGTCAGTGGGAGGAATAGTGCCCCATCATTGGTATCAGTGGGAGGAATAGTGCCCCATCATTGGTATAATTGGGAGGAATAGTGCCCCATCATTGGTATCAGTGGGAGGAATAGTGCCCCATCATTGGTGTCAGTGGGAAGAATAGTGCCCCATCATTGGTGTCATTGGAGGAGAATAGTGTCCCATCATTGGTTTCAGAGGGAGAAATAGTGCCCCATCATTAGTGTCATTGGAGGGGAATAGTGCCCCATCATTGGTGTCAGTGGGAGGAATAGTGCCCCATCATTGGTATCAGTGGGAGTAATAGTGCCCCATCATTGGTCTCATTGGAGGGGAATAGTGCCCCATCATTGGTATCAGTGGGAGGAATAGTGCCCCATCATTGGTGTCATTGGAGGGGAATAGTTCCCCATCATTGGTATCAGTGGGAGGAATAGTGCCCCATCATTGGTGTCATTGGAGGGGAATAGTTCCCCATCATTGGTGTCAGTGAAAGGAATAGTACTTTGTATCATTGGGAGGAATAGTGCCCCAAGGACCAGATAAAGGCATCAAAGGGCCACAGTTTGGAGGCCACTGGCATAGATCTATCATTAAATTTTAAGTAATGACATCTACAGGTCATAGAGGGTACTGCAAGACAGGAAATAAATGTCACACACAATGCATAACTTTTAAAAACCACACATGAAAGCAGTATAAAACACGTTGATCGTTTAGTCAAGTCTGTGAATGCGTTTCTTGAAGGAAGAAATGCTTTTATCTTGTAGATAGGAGGATGGTATAATAGCTTTTTTTTTCCCATATTACATCGGCTCGGGATGACATTTTAAATTCCTCTCAAGTTTTCAAAGTTCAGCTGACCTGCCAGGCTGTAGAGCTGTGTAAATGTTATACCTCAAAACGATGAATTCTTCACCGGCCACGAGACGGGAGAGACTGCGCTGACCCTTGTTACGCTGTCCGGTCACCGATTGAGGAGGCATCTAATTGTCCTCAGTCCTCCTTACTAAGACTGGAAAACAAAAAGTAATCGTAAAAAACAACTATAGGGCTCTTGAGTTTGGTGAATTCCACAGATTCAGATGAAATTGATAAATAGGAGATGTTACCTGCCAAAGGTTTGCATTTCTGTCCATTCACTCCAGAGATTTACACAGCTCTGTCACAAAGCACGGCCCTGTCTGGAAGGCAGAGGCGTTGCTAGGGGGTGGCTATTGGGGCTATAGCCCCGAGTCTCTTACAGGGTGGGTGCAGTTCTGGAATTAGCAGGTATGTCCCGGTCTGGAATGCAGACTGTATATATATATATATCATACACATACATACATACACATGTATGTTTATTACTACTATTATTTATTTTATTACTGCTATGGGCTCTAGCCCCAGATCTTTTGTAGACCTAGCAACGCCCCTGCTTGAAGGGGATTCGATTTTCCTCTACTGCGGTTACAAAACACAGCCTGGTCACTGCCCCACTCCTAGCCTGTGATTGAGTAATAAAAGAGCAGCAACAGACTGATGAGGTCAACTCCCTGCTCTCTCCTTCTGTCAGCATACTTCTTCTCTGAACACCTGCTTGTCGGCATGGTCTGCCCCTTAGCCTAGGTTACAAATCTATGTGTGTCAGGAACCCTTGGAGCAATCCAATAACACGTTAGCATAAGCGTGGCGGGTGCCATTAATTGATAATGGCACCCCCACGCCAGGGCCGTCTTTAAGGCAGGGCAAAAGGGGCAGCTGCCCTGGGCCCCATCATTGTTATGGGGCCAAAAGCAGCGACCTCATACTTGCCAACTATCCCAGTAATAATGTGCAGTAACATCTAGCAACCAATTAGTGAGCAGTAAGGATGCACAGTAATCTCTATCAACAAGCAGAAGTCATGGGGGCCCAAGAAAATGTTTGCCCAGGGTCCAATCCATATTAAAGATGGCCCTGCCCCATGCACTTGCAAACGTGAGCGGTTTTGCGCGCTTCCTATGGCGTGGTGCTGCAGCAAAATGTGTGATTCAGTGAGGTTTGTTTTGTGAAAATAATCAGAAACCTCTTTACACGTTTCGTGTGCATAGGGCAGCCCATTCCTGGGCGCTGTGCATGTCTATGGATGCACACAGCTCGAGTTCAGGTCCCATTGCAGGTGTCTCTTTAGCTGAGGGAAGCACCCCCAAACAGCAGGGGGGGCAGCAATTTTGGGAATGACCTGAAGAGACGGAAAGGAATAATAAAGAAGAACAAACTTTTACCTAAAATAATATTAGGATTTAATATCTCTTTATTTTTTTTTCAGATTATATATTTTCAATCTGCTGTTATACACTGATCAGCCATAATATTATGACCATTTACAATTGCAGTGGCGGCCCGTCCATAAGGGGTGCAGGTCTACCACCCCCCTAATCCATGCACCCGGCTGCTAATCTACATGCAGGGCGCCGGATGCATGGATTTCAATGGGTTTTATTTTTTGATGCACGCCGGGTGGATTTGAATTGAATCCAAATTTTTAAAGAGCAGCTGTCATCTCTGTCCCGCAGCGGCTCCTCCTCTGACCCGCAGCGGCTCCTCCTGTGTCCCGCTGTTGGCTCCTCCTCTGACCCACAGTGGCTCCTCCTCTGTCCCGCTATTGGCTCCTCCTCTTTCCCGCTGTTGGCTCCTCCTCTGTCCCGCTTTTGGCTCCTCCTCTGACCTGCAGCAGCTCCTCCTCTGTTTCGGGGACAGCTGGTGATGCGGCAGTGGCAGCTCTCATTGGCCCTCTTATGACTCATTCCCCCCTCCCTCCCTGGCAAACTCTCATGAGAGTGAGAGAGAGCTGTGCATGTTGTTATAAGCCTAGGCTAATGACCAGATAAGGTATTTACTGTCAGAAAAAAAATGTTTTACTATCCAAAGTTAAAAAAACGAGCGGAGGATTTAATAGAAGGAAAGTCGAAAAAAGACACTGCGACAATGCGACCACGGGTGGCAGCTCTCCTCTCCCCATGGCATGCACTGGCAAGGCTGTGCTGATGATGAGCTCTAGCTAGACTGCACTGATGGGCACTGGTGAGACTGCGCTGATGGGCTTTGGCTATGCTGCACTTATGTGCACTGGCGAGACTGTGCTGTTGGGCACTGGCGAGACTGTGCTGATGTACACTGCCAAAGCTGCGCTGATGGGCACTGGCAAAGCTGCCCTGATGGGCACTGGCAAAGCTGCGCTGATGGACACCGGCGAGACTGCGCTTATGGGCACTGGCAAAGCTGCACTGATGGGCACTGGCGAGATTGCGCTGATGGGCACTGGCAAAGCTGCACTGCTGGGCACTGGGGAGACTGGGTTGATGGGCACTGGCGAGACTGTGTTGATGGGCATTGGCAAAGCTGCGCTCATGGGCACTGCTAAAGCTGCACTGATGGGCAGTGGCAATGCTGAGCTGATGAGCCCTGGTGAGGCTGCGTTGATGGGCAATGGCGAGACTGCGCTGATGGGCACTGATCAGGCTGCACTGATGAACACAGGTAAGGCTGCACTGATGGGCATTGATCAGGCTGCACTGATGGGCATTGATCAGGCTGCACTGATGGGCATTGATCAGGCTGCACTGATGGGCATTGGTGAGGCTGCACTGATGGGCATTGGAGAGGCTGAGCTGATAGGCACTGGCGAGGTGGCGCTGATGGGCACTGATCAGGCTGTATTGATGGCATTGGTGAGGCTGAGCTTATAGGCACTGGCGAGGTGGCGCTGATGGGCACATGTACATAAAATTTACCTTCGGCTAAAGCCTCTGGTCTTTTTGCCACCTTGCAACACCCCCTGGCTACATGTGCATGCACTGAAGCCGTATACAGGTCCACTTTAATTCAGGTCTATCTGTTGTCTGATATACAGAGACGGGCGCGGGTGATGTCATAGACTCGTGTGATCTGGACACGTCTGCGGAGAATACACAACGATGGCACCTATTGACTGAATTAACAATTTATAGATGCGGAGGACGCATGGAAGCAGGCGCTCGGTCTGTCTCCGCTCTCCGCCATTGATTAAAGCCGCCTGTCAAGCTGTCAGTCAGGCGTCTCCTGTCCGCGAAGCATCTGATGTGCGCCTTGCTGGCCGCCCGGATTTCTCCTCGCCGGCAGATGTTCCCTGTAATGAAGCCGGCATTACGATATAATCATTTAATCTTACATGGGCTGCTTGACCGAGCCGTCTAATGAATGTTAACGCGCTAAAGCTTGCGAGGCACTTAGCGGCCGCGCCGCGTGTCACTTTACATGACTTATGTTTTCACTTAGCGGGCTGGCATTTCCCCAGAGCGCCGACTGACAGGTGTTCGGGGGGGGGGGGGGTGCCTTCACCGCTTTCTGCCAAACAGGTAAGATAATTATTGGTGGCCTGGCATGGTAGACGTAATCCCAGTTCATATGGAAGGCGGTAATCCGCTCTCGGTATGGTGTTCTCTATTTCATTTATTTATTAGATACTTATAAAGCGCCAACAATTCACATTTACAATGAGGGGAAAAAGTATTTGCTCCCCTGCTGATTTTGTAGGTTTGCCCACCGACAAAGAAACGATCGCTCTATAATTTTAATGGTCGGTTTATTATATCAGTGAGAGACAAAAATATCCAGAAACACGCATTTCAAAAGAAGTTATCAATTGATTTGCGCTTTAATGAGTGAAATAAATATTTGACTCCTTAGCAAAACATGATTTAGTACTTGGTGGTAAAACCCTTGTTGGCAATCGGAGGTCAGGCGTTTCTTGTAGTTGGCCACCAGGTTTGCAGACATCTCAGAAGGGATTTTGTCCCTCTCCTCTTTGCAGATCCTCTCCAAGTCTTTAAGGTTTCCAGGCTGATGTTTGGTAACTCGAACCTTCAGCTCCCTCCACATATTGTCTATGGGATTAAGGTCTGGAGACTGGCTAGGCCACTCCAGGACCTTAATGTGCTTCTTTGTGAGCCACTCCTTTGCTGCCTTGGGTCATCGTCATGCTGGATACCCATCTATGACCCATTTTCAATGCCCTGGCTTAGGGAAGGAGGTTCTCATCCAAGATTTGAAGGTACATGGCTCCTTGATGCGGTGAAGTTGTCCCCTTAGCAGAAAAAGACTCCAAGGCATAATGTTTCCCCCTCCATGTATAACGGTGGGGATGGAGTTCTTGGGGTCATAGGCAGCATTCCTCCTCCTCCAAACACGGTTGAGTTGAGTTGATGCCAAAGAGCTCGATTTTTTTATTTTTTTTATTCAGTATTCTTACAATACAAAAATAAAACAAAATAACTTGAGCAGTTACAGGAGTCAAGTGTTAAGAATGTTCATTAACAGGTTTCATGAATATGCAAACTGGCAACATATACTTCTTATCCATAGAGTTATGAGACTTGGAGGAGATTTGTGAAGTGGATACCTGGATCCGTCCCCTGCCCCCATGCCATCCTCAATATGGGCATGCTAGAACAAGGAAGAGTAGACCCAGGTAATCTTTATATCCCATGGCTGTCCATATTTCCAGGTCGTCTCCAATTAGGGTCAATACCTGTTTGATGAAACGGGGACATAGGGTGGGGTAGGAATTCCACATCTAAGGATGAGGGAGCTTGTGAGGTGTGCATTCAGTATCTGCCAGAGAAAATAGTTGTTATTCCATGGGGATCTCTTGTGAGTAATAAATCCATCCTGACCAGATGTCCTTAAATTTGTCACTTTGGTCCCTAACCTAATAAATCCAGCGCTCTGCCTCCATGATTATATCTACTTCCTTCTTCCACTCAAGCCCGAGTCCGACAGTGTTTCCAGTACCTGGGTGTTTCCAGTACGTAGTGTTTCCAGTACCTGGGTATCAGGGCCTTGGCAGCGTTGAGTAAGTGGGCGTAACACTACGTTTGTATAGTTTGAGGGAGGCTGGTACCCCATGGAAAAGAAAGTGTAACGGAGAGAATTCAATGTATCGTAAGGTCGTCTTTTTGATCCATGGGGTTATAGCCTCCTAAAAGGCCCTAATCTTTGGACAATACGACCAAAGGTGGAGGAATGGGCCCTGTTGGTCACATCCCCTCCAGCATCTACAAAATCGCTGTTTGGAACGCTTGTACTAATCTGGACGGGGTGCTGTACCATCTGGAAATACATTTGTATGAGGTTTTTTGGGTACGAGAGCAGACAGATGAGGAGTGGGTGAATTTAAGCATTCGTTGCACCTGAGAGGTAGTAAACTCTTACCTCTTGCCCCAATTCCCTCTCCCATTCCCTAATGCACTACGGAGTCCCTGATGTCTGTGAGCCCAGAACTAGATGATACATTTGAGACAATAAGGGCTTAGGATCTGGGAGGTTCACACACATGGATTCGAAGACTGTGAGGGTATGAGAAGGTCGCAGTGGAGGCTCCAGTGTATGGAAAAAATTTATCCATCTGCCGGTGCCCCCAAGCTGCGAATGCCATGGCACCAAAGGATGATAGCATTGTGGCCAGTGGTAAGGAAGTACCCTGTGGTGCAAATCTAGCACACAAATTCCTACTGTCTAGGCCCCAGGGTCCAAAGAAGCCCCTTTCCTCTCCAGGTGGGAACCAAGGGTACCCTCCCAAGGGAGAGGTGAAGTCGGGGGCATATGACCAGTCTTGTTTAGTCTGTCCCGTGTAGCTAAAGTGATCCGTGCCAGGGGGGAGGTCCAATCCGACAGTCCTCTTGAATCATGACGGATCCAAGGAGCCCCCACCAGGCTCCTACCTGCCATTGTTTTCTCAAGTTTAACCCAAATCCTAGTTGTACAGTCATGGTGCCGGTTCAGGATTCTTACAAGTGTCATGGATTTGTAATAAAGGGCTACGTCTGGGAGACTAACTCCACCTTCTGGTTTGGTTCTGAGTAAGAAATCGTAGGCCAGCCTGGGATGTTTTCCTTGCCACACAAACTTCAAGAATTCCCTACGCAATCTTTGAAAAGAGATTTGTGGGAGGGTAATGGGCAGGGTGTACAGGAGGTAGATTATCCTCGGTAGGATAGTCATTTAGAGGGCGCTAACCCTCCCAAACCAAGTGAGCAGTAGGTCTTTCCAGGTATTGAGGTCTTTCACTATCCCCGTCAGTAGTTTGCCATAATTAAGGTCATATAGGAGAGTCGGGTCTGAGGAGATGTGGTCCCCAGATCAGGGAATGAACTTTTACACCATTTGAAAGGGAAGGATTGTTGTAAGGAATTGGTCATGGCTGCTGGGATATGGATAGGCAGGAGTCCCGACTTCTCAAAATGTATTTCCGCACCTCGGAAGTCAGTATGGGTGAGGTCAAAGAGCGGGATTTTGGTCTCATCTGACCACAACACTTTCACCCAGTTCTCCTCTGAATCATTCAGATGTTCATTAGCAAACTTCACACAGGCTGTACATGAGCTTTCCTCAGACGGGCTGTACATGAGCTTTCCTCAGACGGGCTGTACATGTGCTTTCCTCAGACGGGCTGTACATGAGCTTTCCTCAGACGGGCTGTACATGTGCTTTCCTCAGACGGGCTGTACATGAGCTTTCCTCAGACGGGCTGTACATGAGCTTTCCTCAGACGGGCTGTACATGAGCTTTCCTCAGACGGGCTGTACATGAGCTTTCCTGAGCTTGCGGGTGCTGCAGGATTTCAGTCCCTCATGGCGCAGTGTTACCAATTGTTTTCTTGGTGATGATGGTCCCAGCTGCCTTGAGATCATTGACAAGATTCTCCCGTGTCCTTCTGGGCTGATTCCTCACCATTCTCCATGATCATTGAAATCCCACGAGGTGAGACCTTGCATGGAGCCCCAGAGCGACGGAGACTGACAGTTATTTTGTGTTTCTTCCATTTGCGAATAATCACACCAACTGTTGTCACCTCTCACCAAGCTGCTTGGCGATGGTCTTGTAGCCCCCATTCCAGCCTTGTGTAGGTCTACAATCTTCTCCCCGACCTCCTTGGACATCTCTTTGGTCTTGGCCATGGTGGAGAGATTGTAATCTGATTGGTTGCCTCTGTGGACAGGAGTCTTTTATTCAGGTAACAAGCTGAGATTAGGAGCACTCCCTTTAAGAGAGAACTCCTAATCTCAGCTTGTTACCTGTATAGAAGACACCTGGGAGCCAGAAATCTTGCTGACTGATAGGGGATCAAATATTTATTTCACTCATTAATATGCAAATCAAATTTATAACTTTTTTGAAATGCGTTTTTCTGGCTATATTTTTTGTTTTTCTGTCTCTCGCTGTTAAAATAAACTGACCATTAAAAGTATTGACTGATCATTTCTTTGTCAGTGGGCAAACGTGAAAAATCAGCAGGGGATCAAATACTTTTTTTCCTCTCACTGTACAATGTATTTTACCTTCACATCAGTCCCTGCCCTCAAGGAACTTTCCTTATGTTGGTTGCTTAGCTCAGCAGCATTGCATTTTTCATGCCAGCCTGAACTTGCCAGTCCACTTTTTGAAAAAGGAGAAGAAAAGTTCAGCACAGCGGTTGCCTACGCAGGGGTGTCAGCGTCACGCAGGCGAACACATTGAGCAATGTGAGCAACTGCCTTATATTTATTACATTTGAAGTTATTTGAAAGTCGATGGAAAGAAGTAGCGCATAGGACTTACTTTGTTTAGAAAGTGCTAAGCCACCTGGCTCTTTTGTCAGCAGCACTGCTGCTCTTGTCACTGGTCTCTCAGACTGTCTCACCCAACTTTACCTGGCTCTCTGGGCTTTCTTGGTTCCCTGGAGTCACAGCTCCTAGCTGTATAAGCCCTCTCCTGGCACCTCGGTAGGGGTTCTCCTGACACCTCGGTAGGGGTTCTCCTGGTACCTCGGTAGGGGTTCTCCTGACACCTCGGTAGGGGTTCTCCTGGCACCTCGGTAGGGGTTCTCCTGGCACCTCGGTAGGGGTTCTCCTGGCACCTCGGTAGGGGTTCTCCTGACACCCCAGGCTCTCTCACTCCTCTGAGACCTATGGATTTCCTCAGTCCTCTGGACTCACCTAGGTGTCCCACCTTTCTTGGTCTCCCTTTGCTGCCTCAACTCTTTCAGGCCGATGGACATAGAATCCCTCCAACATAGGCTGCAGTCTCTCGAGTAGAACCCCTCTGTCTACTGGCAGGACCTCACACCTGTCTCCTACTGGGGGCTCTGAGCTATGGTCCTGTCCTTTCTTATAATGAATGTGCTCACCTGCACCTTTAACCACTTCACCCCCGGAAGGATTTCCCACGTTAGGACCAGAGCACTTTTTGCGATTCGGCGCTGCGTCGCTTTAACTGATAATTGCGCGGTCGTGCGACGTTGTACCCAAACAAAATTTGCATCCTTTTTTTCCCCCCACAAATAGAGCTTTCTTTTGGTGGTATTTGATCCCCTCTGCGTCATTTCTGATCACCGCTATAAACAAAAAAAGAGCGACAATTTTCCAAAAAAACACTATTTATTACTTTTTGCTAAAATACAAATCCCAAAAAAACATAAAAAAACAAATGTATTCATCGGTTTTGGCCAATTTATATTCTTCCTCATATTTTTGGTAAAAAAAAACAACCCAATATGCGTTTATTGATTGGTTTGCGCAAAAGTTGCCGCATTTACAAACCATGAGAATTAATTTCTAGCGTTTTTACATTTAATTTTTTTTTTTTTTACTGGTAATGGCGGCGATCTGCGATTTTTATTGGGACTTTGATATTGGGGTGGACATGTCGGACATTTTTGACACTTTTTTGGGACCAATGACATTTATACAGCGATCAGAAATTTAAATATCCACTGATTACTGTGTAAATGTCATTGGCAGGGAAGGTGTTAACCTGCAGGGGGGTTAACTGTGTTCCCTAGGCGTGTTCTAACTGTGAGGGGGGCTGGGCTACCAGGGACATAAGAGATCTAACTGATCCCAGTGACAGGGATCAGTAGATCTCTTACATGCCCACTGACAGAGCGGGGAACCGCCGTGTTTACATCAGCAGTTCCCCGTTCTTTCTCTCTGGCAGGTCATCGCGGCGGCTCCGCCCAAGCTGTGGGGACACTCCTGCGAGCTGCCGCTTATATACAGCGATTCGTGAGACGCTAGCACTCTATAGCAGTAAAGATTAAGATCTGGACACAGGAAGGCTTCGTCCCATCCAAGACACTTTGAGGCCTTCAAGCTCCACACCCATAAAAGGGATTACAAAACCCGGAGAATTCTGAAACCCCAGTCTTGTCTACTCTGGGACTTCACAATCTGAATTAATGTGAACCTTGTGCGTCTTCTTCCGGTCCTCACACAGTGGCAGGGCCTAGCACTGTCACTAAATAAATAAACATATATATATATACACGAGGTGTGTCTAAAAATTTGGTGAATGGTATCAGAAAACAAACAAAACAGAAGATGCAAACAAATTACCTTTATTGGCCTTCAAAATAATTGCCATCCTTCACAGCACACTTTTGGCAACGCTCACAAAGCTTCTGGAAACTGCCAGCAAAGGCCTCTTTAGGAATCGATCGCAGAACCGATGTCACACATTCTTGGATTGCCGCCATGTCCACAAAACGTGTGCCTTTCATGACGCTATTCAGGCGGGGAAACAGAAAGAAGTCCGCAGGTGCCGGATCAGGGAAGTACGGTGGAGGCCACTTCGATTGCAGATCTAACTGGTAGCACAGGGTCTCATCCCTGGTGACGATGGTTGGCAGAAAGGATGGATCCTGGTCACACATGGTAATGAAATCTCCAGAGGTTTCCAACCTGTTTTGTTTTCTGTTTGTCTGTCAGCTTGTGCGGCACGATCTTCCGCTTACCCAAATCTTCGCAGACGATGGTGCACACTAGGGTTGCACCGATATTGAGCATTTGCACGAGTACTCATGCAAATGCTCTGATGCCTAATCCGATACCTGGGCAGTCAGGGGATGATCGGTGCGTTGGTGGGGGAGTTACAAGCATCGATCTCCCTGTATAGATTTAAATAAAACAGCTGACAGCCGCTTCTCCTCCTCTTCCTCCTACGGCTTTCAGCTGCTTTACTGAAATCTATACAGGGAGATCGGTGCTTGTAACTCCCTCACTGACCTCCCCTGTGTCCTCCATTCCCCTTCCATGTGCTCCTCCGTGTCCTCCGGTCACCCATCCATGCTCCTCCGGTCACCCCTCCGTGTCCCTCTTCGTGCCTCCGGTCCCCCTCTGTGTGCACCTCCGGTCCCCCCTCCGTGTCCTCCTCCGTGTCCTCCGGTCACCCCTCCATGCTCCTCCGGTCACCCCTCCGTGTCCTCCTCCGGTCACCCCTCCGCGTCCCTCTGTGTGCCCCTCCGGTCCCCCCTCCGTGTCCTCCTCCCTAGAGGGACATATCTAAAGTCATTTCGTCGACTTTCGGCATCCTCCTTCTCCTCCTCTTCGCCG
>BLSH010296693.1:860108-872969 GCA_018402905.1 Glandirana rugosa
ATCGCAACTCATGTGCACTGGTAGTCCCATTAGGGCGTTTGGATCAGTAGCAATATCCAGCCCAGTGTCACGTTACCTCGTTGTTCACTTACTCTTCAAGACGACGTTTGACCCCTTTTAACGCTGCCTCTGCGTACTTTACAACCACGCCCACGTACCCTGTCTTCGGCACTCGTCTACCCTAGTGTGCACCGTGTCCTTGCTAATGCCCAATTACTCCACCATCAATCACTCAATCATGTCTGGGGTTCTGCTTGTTGACGGCCGACCCGAACATGGCTCATCCTCCGTTATTTCTTTCCCATCGCGAATGCGTTTGGACCAGCCATAAACAGGATTTCTGCTCACGGCTTCTGTCCCATGCACCCGCACCAACATTTCATGCGTCTCCGTCGCAATTTTCCCCAGTTTGCAGCAGAACTTCTCATTCACTTGTTGCTCCATTGCACTGTGACCCGACCTATAACGATGACTAGGTTTGCGGGATTACCCTGATGGTCACGTGTACTCAACGCTAAGGATGGGCTCCGGCGTGTTCGGAACCAAACGTGCCCGAGCCCACCAGGAAGGGAACCCTGCGCTGCGCTAATCACAGGCAGGGAGACATTACCCATGGGGAATGTCTCCCTGCCTGTGATTAGCGCAGCGCAGAATTCACTTCCTGGTGGGCTCGGGCATGTTCGGTTCCGGACACGCCCGAACCCATCCTTACTCAACGCTAGGTGGCGCTTCTGGACCTGTCTTTGGATAGCCACGTGCATGCGCACCTGGCACATGTTGCCGTCAGTTTAGGCTGGTGCTCCAGCTGGGGGAGGGGGGCAGCGGCAAACAAACCCCCCCTGCCCCCCTGAGGGTGGTACTCACGTGGTCGGACAGCTATGCAGAGCAAAGAGATTGCTCCGGGCAGCGATGCAGAGCAGAGAGATGATGGCGACCATCTCCCTGTACATCCTCCCCGCCAAAACAATTGCTTCTCCTCTCGCCCAGTCGCTATTCTCCCGCTTCCTGATTGGCCGGGAGGAGAAGCAGGAAGACAATAGCGAATATTAATTCGTTATCATCACACAACCGGGTGGGCTCATCTTTTTTTTTAAGCCAATTAGAGCCTCAGGCTCTAATCATGAGCTTCAAAAAAAAAAAAACCCCATTGAAATCCATGCGTCCAGGCGCATTGATTAGGGTGATGGCGCCCCTGCGCGCCATATGGAGCGACCGCCACTGGTTGCAATTGAGATATTGGACCATTCACCAAACTTTAAAGACACACCTCGCTTATAGATATATTTATGAATAAATTTATAATTGCATGGCTGAATTATTTGTTTTTTGTTTTTTTTATATAAAGACCGTTGAGTGGTCTTTTGCAGAAGGGTGGTTGGTGCCTTGTACCTTTACCTGAATGAGCTGTAGCAGATGGATCGATGCCTTGGAATGTTTTGAGCCCACACTGAAGTGAAGCCGTGTTTAGGCACGCGGTGGGCACGGTGGATGTGTATTATTAAAGTAATCTCCAAGATTGCACCTTATCACTTGTAATCATCTACTAGGAGGGGATCCTCTCTCTGGCTGCCAGCACTCCACTGTGCAGATTTCACGTATGATTAATGGAAGTAATAAGAGGTCCCCGTGGTACAGCTAGAATTTCCAGCCATTAAACCATAACTATAGTGTTTGTGTGCCGGATTTCAGCAGCCGGGGATCAGACTCTTAAACAGCCAAGCCCTTTTATCCGCATCCCCTCATTAACATTTTTCTCCATAAAGTCCCGACTGACTGTGAATATAGTAATTCACCTGTCAGCCACCACCTGTCTCAGAACTACAAGTATCAGCATGTCCTATGATCTTGTGTTCATTTTACCATCTGCAGTCTAACTCTTGTGCAGGTTGCTTGCTTGGGTCATTCAAATTTTGTTCAGAAATTCTGAAGTACTGAAGAAAGTACATAGAACCATTGACCACAGTCACACCCTCCTATTCTTAATATGCAGTTCTATAGCTCTGACATATTCCATAGTGCTGTACAGAGGGCATTAAACCAATCATCTCAGTCTCTGTACCAGGGGAGTTTGTACTTAAAGCGGTAGTAAACCCATGCATTTAACAGGTTAAAAACCAGTCACATTTCTGGCACATGTAACACCAGGGCTGGTGCAAGTGTTTTTGACACCCTAGGCAAAACCTCATTTTGCTGCCCCCCTTGGCTCCACCCATGACTCCACCCCCTTTTCCCTGGCCAGCCTGATCAGCGCCAATCAAATGCAGCCTCACCAGCGCCCATCAAATACCGCTTCTCCAGCGCCAATCAATACAGCCTCACCTGTGCCCATCATATACAGCTTCACCAGCACCAATCAATACAGCCTCACCTGTGCCCATCATATACAGCTTCTCCAGCGCCAATCAATACAGCCTCACCTGTGCCCATCATATACAGCTTCTCCAGCGCCAATCAATACTGCCTCACCTGTGCCCATCATATACAGCTTCACCAGCACCAATCAATACAGCCTCACCTGTGCCCATCATATACAGCTTCTCCAGCGCCAATCAATACAGCCTCACCTGTGCCCATCATATACAGCTTCACCAGCACCAATCAATACAGCCTCACCTGTGCCCATCAAATACAGCTTCACCTGTGCCCATCAAATACAGCTTCACCTGTACCCATCAAATACAGCTTCACCTGTGCCCATCAAATACAGCCTCACGCGGGGGTGGGGGCGGAGAGGGGGTATTTGGCAGATCAGTCACTATTTCTATTTACATTTGCAAATGGCATGTGATAATACAATCTCATTATCTCAGTCAGACAGTGTCAGTTTTTGCATGAATCAATGCAGAGCAGCCAGTGACAGATCAACAGTGGCCAGGCGCCCCTAGGCAGCAGTGCGCCCTAGGCGACCGCCTACTCCGCCTAGTGGTAGAGCCGGCCCTGCATAACACTCCCATTGGTTGTGCTCTAAACCAAACTGTCAAACCATGCAATGGCTGGTGTCATAACTGATCACATGTGCAGCATCATGGCAGTTGTAGATTAAATAGAGGCAAAGATGGCAGCTTCCTTGGCTGGAAATGATAGGAGGGTTTACTACCACTTTAACTTAGTTGTCCCTCCCACATAGGCGACTTGCGATCCGACTTGTGTCGCCCCAAGTCACTTGACATAAGAAATCCCATTGCTGTCTTAAAGCGGAGTTCCACCCACCCATCCACTCTTTTAATACTAAATAGATGTAACCTTTTGTTTCCTTACTTTCAAACCGCCTAGTAATTCCATGTATTTTTTACTCACAATTTAGTTTCTCTCACTGCTGGACCTTTCCATTGTAGGTGAGGGCATCTGAAGCCCATCCGTAGTCTCCTGGCATCTCTTCATGACAGAAGTGCATGGTAGGTAACCATCATGCACTCCTCGATCTCGGTCCGCCTTAAATCGCGTCATTTCCTGTCTGGAAATAACACGATTTTACAGTACAGGGAAGCCCACTGACTCCTGGGAAATGATGAGTCACATCTCCCAGGAGGCCAGGCGAAGCAGGAAGTGAGGAGAAGAGCCTCGGACCTAAAAGGGGCAGATTACAGAGACCACCTAGCAACAAACGACTTAGGGTGAGTATAATTTTTTTTTTCCTTCAAAGGCAAGTCTATATAGGCAAAGGACTTGAATGATGTAAAAAAAACATTTCTGGGTGGAACTCCGCTTTAATGTACACTACTGAGGTCGCTCTGACTTCAGAAAAGGTTCCTGTACTACTTCAAAGGGACTTCTATCCGACTTGTGCCCTTAGAATTCAATGGAAGTCGCCACCAAGTCAGGTCCCCATCTATATTGAAGCGACTTTACAGGAAAAAGAAAATGATTTACACAGTTACTCCCCACAAATTACCCAGGCAACCCCCTCCCTCCTTTCTCTGATTGGCCACAAGCAAAGTCGCCTGGCATGGAGGTCACTTTAGGTCGCATTATAAGTTGCCCTGAAGTCGCCTTGAAGTAGCGTTCAAATCGCCCAGCAAAGTCGCCCCTGAAGTCGGATTGCCCCTGTGTGAACCGGCCCTAACACAGCTTCACACTATAACTATACGTTTATATATCTCTGATGTATTCCATGGCATTGTACACCAGACACTAAGCCATTCACATCAGACTCTATGACAAAGGAGCTTACACTCTAA
This sequence comes from Glandirana rugosa, assembly GCA_018402905.1. NCBI lineage: Eukaryota > Metazoa > Chordata > Amphibia > Anura > Ranidae > Glandirana > Glandirana rugosa. Next base: position 864,287 of record BLSH010296693.1, read on the forward strand.
CATTACCACAATAACCACCCACTAATATTATTTTGTATTTATATAGCTCTGACATATATCATAGGGCTGCACAGAGAACCAGTCAAAAGAGTTTCTGCACCAGAGAAACTTACACTCTAATGTCCCCACCATAGTCACTCACAATTACTATTCTTCATTTATATAGCTGTGACACATTCCACAGTGCTGTACAGAGAATAGTGAACCAATCGTCTTGGTGTCTACATCAGAGGAGCTTACACTCCAATGTCCCCAACACAGTAGCATACTATTATTATACATTTGCTGTATATATCATGAACATATTCCACAGTGCTGTATAGAAAACACTGAACCAATTGCATCAGTTTCTGCACTAGAGGAGCTTACAATATAATGTTCCAATAAATTCTAGAGACCAAATCAGGTGGAAGCCATTTATTTTGTATTCCAGGGAAAAAATGGATTAATGAAGGGAACTATGAAGAATGCATACAAGCATCGGGTAGAATGGGTTTCTGTGGGAACTATGCCCAGAACTCCAGGCTTGCAAGGTCATGTCCTGCCACACATATGATGACCAAGCTTACTGAAGTCATAGTTTTGCTTTGTGTTTTTAAGGATTTCAGCTTTTCTTTATCTGTTATGAATTCAGCACAAAATGCTTATTCAGAAAGCAGCATTGTTTGATTGTTAGGGCTCAGAGACATATTAACTATTGGGCACGGCAATGGGTATGGAACATTTCCTAAAGAAAAATGCTGGGCATGATAATGAGAGTCAGACGTTCCCAATAAAGCACAATAATGGGTAATAAAGTGAGGAATTCCCAATAAGCTGTAGATGGATATCCAGAAAAAATGCTGGCCGTAGTAACAATAACCAAGTTGGAAATAACCAATAAACTACTGGGTACAGTAATGGGCGCAGCACATTCCCAATTATCTACTGAGCACAGTAGTGGGTTCAACACATTCTCTATAAATTATTGGGCACAGGGAGTTGGCTATACTTAAAGCAGAAAGAAAGGCAAAACATTTTTTTATATTGGATAGCGTAAGGGAGGGTTATATAACCCCTGTCATGTTTTTTTTTTTTGCCTTTTGTGTGCCATTAGGGAGATTTACTTTCACTTCCTGTCCCATACCCAAAACCAAAAGTGAGAGGAAATCTGTTTAACCACTTGCCGACCGTGTAACGCTGATATATGGCGACAAAGTGGCAGGATAGCGCAGATCGCCATCTATAAACAGTAATCTGCCTCGTACTCCCTGAGTGGTGTCACAGGTCAGACGGACTAGATGTCTGCCGGCGACCTGCGATCACCTGTGAGAGAGGTATAACGGGGAACCGCCGATGTAAACACGGGGGTTCCCTGTTCTGGCAGGCGGCATGACACTGATCTACTGATCCCTGTCATCGGGATCAGTTAGATCTGTCATGCCCCTGCCAGCCCAGCCCCCATATAGTTAGAACATAGTGAGGGAATGCCTAGAGCGCCCCCTACATGTTAACCCTTTCTCTGCCAATGACATTTATACAGTAATCTGTTTTTTTTTTTAGCTCTGATTGCTGTATAAATGTCAATGGTCCCAAAAAAGTGTAAAAAATGTCTGACATGGCCGCCGCAATATTACAGTCCCAATAAAAAGATCACCGCCATTACTACTAAAAATAAAAAAAAAATTGTGAAAACACCATAAATGAATTCTCATCGTTTGTAAACGCAGCAACTTTTCCACAAACCAATCAATATACGCCTATTGTGATTTTTTTTTTTACCAAAAATATGAGGAAGAATACATTTTGGCCTAAACTGATGAATAAAATTGTTGTTTTATATTTTTTTTGGGTATGTGTTATAGCAAAAAGTAAGACATATTGTTTCGTTTTCAAAATTGTCGCTCTTTTTTTGTTTATAGCGGTGATCAGAAGTGACGCAGAGGTGATCAAATACCACCAAAAGAAAGCTCTATTTGTGGGAAAAAAAGGACAAATAATTTCGTTTGGGTACAACGTCGCACGACCGCGCAATTGTCAGTTAAAATGACGCAGTGCCGAATTGCAAAAAGTGCTCTGGTCAGGAAGGGGGTAAATTCTTGCGGGGCTGAAGTGGTTAAAGTGTGGGAATCCCTGGTTGTCACTAGGGTCATCAGACCTTTTGTCACTATTGGAAGATTTCCCTTCTATTACTGTTTTGGGGACAGCCCAAAAATTGGGATTTTATTTTACCTTCACTTTCAATTAATAATAATAATAAGCATCACAAATAGAGAAGGTGAATCTCCCTAAGAGGGACATATACAGCAATTAAAAAAAAAAAACAACAGAATGGTGCTCTAATCCATCTCTACCAAACAACAAAAAAAGGATTGTCTTTAATTATACTTTAATAACTTGCTGGGCAGGGTAATAAAAGTTGATCATTCCAAATAAAGTACTGGGTATGGTAATGGGTGCAATACATTTCCAAATAAACCACTGGGCATGGTAATGGGTGCAATATGTCCCCAATAAGATTCTAGGTACAGTAATGGGTGCAAAAGTTTACCAATAAATTGCTAGGCACAGAATTAAATGTGGGGAGGTTCCTAATAAAATCCTGGGCATGCTTATATATTTATACAACAATCTAAGGTTATTAAAGTGGTTGTCAACTTGTGACAACCACTTTAACCTAGAGGTAAACATATGGTAAGGCTTACCTGTAGGTGCGCTGCATATCTCCTAAACCTGCACGGTTCAGGAGATATACAGTGTTGAAGCTGTGCCGACGTCATGTCATCGCTGGAAACCGCAGGCTTCGTTCGCAGGTAAGTGACACATAATGGGCTACTATGCGATGCATAGTAGCCCATTACGGTTCTACTTTACAGGGGAACATAGAGGAAGTAAACCCCATCTGGGTTTACTTCCTCTTTAAGATGCACTGGAGAGTGGGCCCTGCATCATTGAGAAATATTGTTATTTGCAGCTTGACAACCTAGACCAACCTTTCTCAACATTTTCAACACAGAGGAATCCTTGAAATAATTCTCTGGTCTTGGGGAACCCCTGCTAAAAATTAAAAATCTACAACTCATGATACATTAATGTGATGGTCAATGGGAAGAATGCTCCTTACACTTGTGGTCATTGGGAAGAATTAGCCCCTTACAGATAGCTAAAAAGATCAATGATGTCATTGGGAATTTATCTGAGAGGTAGAAATTGACCATTGCTCAAGGAACCCCTAGAAACCTTTGGAGGAACCCTAGGGTTCCACAGAACCCTGGTTGAGAAACCCTGACCTAGACTAAAGTGACAGAAGGGCTCCTTCAGAAACCCCTGAAGTGTACGCCACCACCCTCTCACTTGGCTCGGCACATGCCATACTCTAACCAGGCACCAACTTAAGTTTTGTAAATAATGTACCCACCTTGCCTGGTGCCCTACATTACCCATTTGGAAGGCTGGCCCTACTTCCTGTCAATCCCTCCCCCCACATGTTGGCTTGTTGTAAAGGAAACTTCGAGCCATCCCCTTACCTCCTAAAGTTTTTAGAGGGTTTCTGTTTATCAATAAAAGTCAAACTTACCTCGTTACCCTAAGAGCCAGCCATAATTCAGAAGTCGTTTTTCTAGGGAAGGTTCGAAAATGAAACCAAACCCCTCAATGGCTGCTGTCGGTGACACCTGTATGCAGTTAGGCACCACGGCCATTAGGCTTTGCGCAGCGCAGATGTTTGAATGTTAATAAAGCTCTCCCTGTCTTCTCATTTCAGGTTTATCAGCTTCAGCAGCTTGTGTATTGACCTTTTATGCAAAACACGGGAGTGAATGATTATGTGCCTTCAATATCCAGGAAGATGTAATTTTCTTTCATTAAAAACAAAATTAACGCTTAGTGAAAACATAAAGATTTTTACCTTATAATAATCCATTTACTATTTCACCTTAATGTTAACATTTTTATGATCCCGTTAACTTTAAATAATAGCCAGAGGCAGAGCCCCGCAGGGCTGTAATAACCTTTTGTGCATAGTGGCAGGGCCGGCTCTGGATCAAGGCCAAGATGGCAAGGAACTCGAGTCACCGATTGTATTTTTAATTATGATCTTTGTAGGGTGCTGTAGGAGGGATTCAGCTGTCGTCTAGATTACTGTGTTGGACTTTTTAAGAGCAATTCCGGACAAAATCATTAAGTGAGCTATTATAGTGAATCTATATTCAAACTTACTTAAAGCTATGTTAACAGGCTTGCTGTGATGGATAAATAGACCCACCGCCTCTGGAGAAAATGCTGTTCCAGGACTCCCTTCAGACCAGGTCAAGAGATACAAAGTCTGCGTTTTTGATTAAAGATGAACACCTAGAATGGCTAAATACATAAATAAAAAACATACACTATATTGCCAAAAGTATTGGGACGCCTGCCTTTACACACACATGAGCTTTAATGGCATCCCAGTCTTAGTCTGTAGGGTTCAATATTGAGTTGCCCCCCTTTGCAGCTATAACAGCTTCACCTCTTCTGGGTTTAGGAGTGCCGAATAGGATTAAAGGAAGTATTCCTTCAAAAAATGGTAGGACTTTGCGGGCCTGCCATTTTTTGAAAGAATTTTTCCTTTAATCCTATTCTACATAATTTTGGATGGTGGCACAGTGGGGGTCCTTCCTCCCCAAGGTTTAGGGGTGTGTCTATGGGAATGTTTGACCATTCTTGCAGAAGTGCATTTGAGGTCAGGCCCTGATGTTGGACGAGAAGGCCTGGCTTGCAGTCTCCGCTATCATCCCAAAGGCTATGGGGTTGAGGTCAGGACTCAAGTTCCTCCACCCCAAACTCACTCATCCATGTCTTTATGGACCTTGCTTTGTGCACTGGTCCAAATCATTTGGTGGAGGGGGGATTATGGTGTGGGGTTGTTCTTCAGGGATTGGGCTTGGCCCCTTAGTTCCAGTGAAGGGAACTCTTAAGGCGTCAGCACACCAAGACATTTTGGACAATTTCATGCCCGCAACTTTGTGGGAAGAGTTTGAGGATGGCCCCTTCCTGTTCCAACATTACTGTGCACCGGTGCATAAACAAGGTCCATCTTGTCCAGCTTTGGTAAAGGGCATATTAGGTTTCGGATTGGCTGATTCTCCCTTTCAGCACAGATCATATGACCACACACTTAAGCAGGGCTTTCTCAATGCCTCTAAGCAGCACTGAATCAATTTGCTACTCATTGTGTCCTGTGCAGCCACCTTCCTTCCAATATACACTGTTTTGCATGTACTGCTTCCTGTAGGCCATAGGGGACCTTAGCAGACATGTGAATTATTTATTTAAAAAAAAATCTGCTGCAATGGGTCCTGGTTAATGAGAAGCTCAGAGCTAAATTACATGGCATTATTCGAAGAGTTGAAGCTGTTATAGCTGCAAAGGGTGGGCCAACTCAATATTGAAACCTACGGATTAAGACTGGGATGCCATTAAAGTTCATGTGCGTGTAAAGGCAGGTGTCCCAATACTTTTGACAATATAGTGTATGTATGTATGTATGTATATATATATATATATATATATGTAAAAAATATTGAACAAGAATATGGCATGTGCATAATTGGCTGGATGGAAGGCAAGCTCTGTTCCCTTCATTTCTTTCCATGCCAAAAGAATGCATAATGGCTTTGTACATTTTTTTTTATTTTTACTTTCTTTGCCATAATTAGGACTAAACAAATGAAAACATAATTATGTAAATGTGAACCTGTATGTGAAAATGCGAAAGGGGTTGTGGCTGGATGGCCATATGCTTATATGCACCTTGTCCCCCATAGTAATTAATTAGAACAAGGGCACTGGAGTGAAAAGGGGGATTTTACCGGTGCTCAAAGGAGAATTTTTATATAGTTAAACAATCATATGCTAAAAGAATTTCAATTTTTTAATGGTTCATATCATAAAAAGTAACAAATTTTGTATAAAACATTATAGTTAGTTATAATATATATCCACAATTGTATTCATAGCAACATCATGGGCGTTACGGTTTTCTCATTATTTCATGTCCCGGCATGTTTCGCCGATTGAGGCTTCTTCAGGGGAACAATGAGAGGTAGTTTTCATGAACAAGAAACACCCTGGACAGTTCTCAGTGACCGCCTCAGCACAAGGATGGCAAAGTGACACCAAATGACGGCCAGAATGTGGATCATGATAGTGGTAGTATAGACCAGGAGCCAAAAAAAAAGCGCGTATGGTATATTGTATGCGCCACTCTAGTTATGCAGAGCACCACCCTTGTTCTGTATGTGAAAATGTAACAAATATTTAGAAATGTAATACATGGCAAAAGATTACCAGAGCACTATGACATAGCTAAAGACACAGCACAACTTGCTTTGCGGCTCCCTTTGTCTGTTTGAAACTTCATATAGAGCCACGTTATTGTTGTAAGGACTGAGGAGGTTCCCCTTAGGGGCTTTCAGACTGCATCCAAAATTAATTAGAGATTTTCTTTCATTAAAATCTTTTATTTGTGTCAAAGTTTCATGAACTATAGCATATTAAAGTGAAGTTCCACCCTGTTAAAAGTCAGCAGCTACCAAAAGGGTCGGCCACTCACCTGTCCCTCGTTCTAGCAATGCGGCTGCCCAAGGGCTCGCTCCTCTCCCCCTCCCCTCGGCGGCGCCGGCATCACAAGTGTGGGCACCCGGCTTTGGCTTTAAAGCAGGGCGCTCACTGCGCATGCGCGAGCCGCACTGCGGCTTGTGAATGGCTCAGCGTATCTTCTGGGACCTGTGACGTGCCCCAGAAGATCGCCGAGAGGGGGGGGGGTGAACTTCTTTCCGGCTTCTTGGCACCAGGAGAAGAAGTGGACCTGGGACCCTGTGAAAACAGGGTCCCCAATCCCCCCCCCCCCAAAAAAAAACTTTTGGGTGGAACTCCGCTTTCATTTGATAAAAAATATGAGCTCTGGTCACATGACAAAATACATGCTCTCCATTATTCAGGGTGATAAAAAAACATATGGAATTGATAAGTTCATGATTGGAATATTATTCAGTACAATAAGTCAGCCAGTTTGGTGACCGACGCGTTGTGTCATGGTCTTCTTCAGGGGAAGTTTTGGCTTCTTCTAAATAACATATATTAAACAACTCAACATATTAGTTTTACATGGCATAGTAGAAGTCAGTAAGCTATTACAACAGTTATTGTTGTAATGGCTTACTGACGTTGGTAAAAATCGGGTGATAGTGATACAATGTTGCACGTGTTAAAAGGGGTCTCAAGCTCCACCAGCTGGCTGAATAGAAGAACTACATAATATTAATATGTTTTTTTTGTTTTCTTTATACGCGTGGTAGAGAGAGAAACATTCTGGAGTAGAAAGAAATATATTTGTATATAGTGAGAAAAAAAAGTTTAAAAAAAAAAGTTAAAACAAAAAAAAAAATATATATATATAGTAAAAAAAAAAAAAAGTAAAAAAAAAAAAATTATATATATATATGTGTGTGTGTGAAAAGTAGCTTAAAAATGTATAAACATAAAAAAAAACTGTCTCATAGTTTCCCCTTTTTTATTTGGATTTGACTATTTTCCTTCAGTCCACTTAGCTGTAATCTTCTGTAGTATAGGAAGGTGACTGCAACATTTTGTGCATTGCAGGGAAATTACGTTATTAAAATGTAACGGCCTTTGCAGATTGGCTTTTTTTAGCTATTTTTAAGGAAATATCAATACCGCCAGCGCCTCTTTTACTGCGCTAGGTGACAACGCCAGCCCTCCTCGTTATTTACGCTTCACTAAAACGTTATGAAGGGTCAACGGGAGGCGTCATAAACCCGAGGATTCAGCCGCTTCCCATCGCTTTCCTCGATCATTCTTGCTGTTTTGTTCCAGCATTCGCTTGTCTGTTGGAGACCTCAAATTACTTTTTAGATTTAAACAATGAGTGACTTTTAAATTCGAACAACAAGAAAATTACTTGAAGAACACAAACAATCAGCCGTGTCCGGGTCTTACCAGGCGGGAAACCCGTTCTTCACATTGTGTATGAGTTTCTTCTTAGCTCCAGACACAACATGCACCGTATATAAGAGACCTTAAAAGGGGAACTCTACTAATGATTGGTTGGTGAAGGGAGGGTAGTGAGTAAGCAATGGTCACCCACAGGGCTGGCCCAAGACATTGTGCTGCCTGGGTCCAAGAATAAAAAAGAAAAAAAAATCACTCCCACCAAAAGGCCCCCACATCCATTATTTTATATCATGATATAAACTAAAATTAAATTTATCAGGAAGTCAGATTTACATGCAACAGCGCCTTGTCTATATGTAAAATTATATGACATATCATTATGTTCAATTCCTAGGAGCGGGCTAGGGTAGTATATGGACAGGTTAGGGTGGTAAATGGGCATGCTAGGGTAGAATATAGACAGGCTAGGGTAGTATATAGACAGGCTAAGGTAGTAAATGGGCACTCAAGGGTAGTATATAGAAAGGCTAGGGTAGTATATAGACAGGCTGGGGCGGTGGCAGGGATCGGGGAGGCGGCGGTGGCAGGGATAGGGGAGGTGGCATGGCAAGGAAAAGGGTGGTGGCGGTGGCAGGGATAGGGGAGGCGGCGGTGGCAGGGATAGGGATGGCGGCGGTGGTAAAGATAGGGGAGGCGGCGGTGGCAAGGAAAGGGGAGGCGGCGGCGGCAGGGATGGGGAGGCGGCGGTGGC
>BLSH010296693.1:872979-893630 GCA_018402905.1 Glandirana rugosa
GGACGGTGGGGCGGCGGTGGCAAAGATAGGGGAGGCGGCGGTGGAAAGGATAAGGGAGGCGGCAGTGGCAGGGATAGGGGAGGCGGCGGTGGCAGGGATAGGAGAGGCGGCGGTGGCAGGGATGGGGAGGTGGTGGTGGCAAAGATAGGGGAGGCGGCGGTGGCAAGGATGGGGGGGGGCGGCGGTGGCAAGGATAGGGGAGGCGGCGGTGGTAGGGATGGGGAGGCAGCGGTGGCAAGGATAGGGGTGGCGGCGCCCGTGCTCCCTCAATGGACGGGCCGCCACTGGTTAACAGCACTTACAAGATAAAAATCATAAAAATGCTTATTGTGTTTGTAGGGCATCCGCCACTGTCCTTTGTCCTTCAGGCGCCGCCGGGGTTAAGTCCACTGAAGAGGATGGATGGAGGAGGAATGGACGCTCTGTGGATGACAGGGAGTACACACCGTCCGGCGTAGGACCTTCCAGTGGGTGTGACGTCACCAGGAGAACAGGCTTAACAATTCAGGCTACACGCTCGGAGCTCTCTGCTCCCCCCCCCATAAAAACCCCATAAATGACTTTTCATCATTCGTAAACGTGGCAACTTTTGCGCAAACCAATCAATAAACGCCGATTTAGATTTTTTTTTACCAAAAATATGAGGAAGAATATAAATCGGCCAAAACCGATGAAAACATTTTTTAATATATTTTTTTTGGATAAGTATTATAGCAAAAAGTAAGAAAAATTGTTTTTTTTGAAAAATTGTCGCTCTTTTTTTGTTTATAGCGGTGATCAGAAATGACGCAGAGGGGATCAAATACCACCAAAAGAAAGCTCTATTTGTGGGAAAAAAAGGACGCAAATTTTGTTTGGGTACAACGCCGCACAACTGCGCAATTGTCAGTTAAAGCGACGCAGTGCCGAATCGCAAAAAGTGCTCTGGTCCTAAAGGGGGAAATCCTTCCAGGGCTGAAGTGGTTAAAGCACCTCTGCGAGGTGAAGGAAATACTGAAAACATGACCTGTCGAACCTACTTTAGTATAGAGGTTGGAAATAGACCCGGAATCTGCACGTTTAAACTCATCATTGTCAGCTTCCCGTATCTCTGTGCTCACAGGCTCTCTTTAAAACGTTGATCCGTATTGGCGTTAGGGTAGTAAATAGACAGGCTAGGCGCAGTATAGGGGCAGGCTAGGGTAGTATATAGACAGGCTAGGGTAGTAAATGGACAGACTAGGGTAGTATATAGACAGGCTAGGGTAGTATAGGGGCAGGCTAGGGTAGTATATAGACAGGCTAGGGTAGTAAATGTCAATGCTAGGGTAGTATATAGACAGGCTAGGGTAGTATATAGACAGGCTAGGGTAGTATATAGACAGGCTAGGGTAGTGTATAGACAGGCTAGGGTACTATATAGACAGGCTAGGGTAGTATATAGACAGGCTAGGGTAGTATAGGGACACACTAGGGTAGTATATAGACAGGCTAGGGTAGTATATGGACAGGCTAGGGTAGTATATGGACAGGCTAGGGTAGTATATAGACAGGCTGGGGTAGTATAGGGCCAGGCTAGTGTAGTAAATAGACAGGCTAGGGTAGTATAGAGGCAGGCTAGGGTAGTATATAGACAGGCTAGGGTAGTAAATAGACAGGCTAGTGTAGTAAATAGACAGGCTAGGGTAGTATATAGACAGGCTAGTGTAGTAAATAGACAGGCTAGGGTAGTATATAGACAGGATAGTGTAGTAAATAGACAGGCTTGGGTAGTATATAGACAGGCTAGGGTAGTATAGGGGCAGGCTAGGGTAGTATATAGACAGGCTAGGGTAGTATAGGGGCAGGCTAGGGTAGTATATAGACAGGCTAGGGTAGTATATAGACAGGCTAGGGTAGTATATAGACCGGCTAGGGTAGTATATAGACAGGCTAGGGTAGTATAGGGGCAGGCTAGGGAAGTATATAGATAGGCTAGAGTAGCGAGTAGCGAGGGCACAACCCTCGCCGGTCAGGTTCGGGGGAGCAGTGATGGCTTTTGTTCATAAAGCATAGCTATGAGCTCTGTCCGTGGTGCTTGTTGTCTCCCCTCCTCTCCTCCATTGTATTATAAATCCAGCGAATCTGTTTGTGTCAAGCGCAGGAAGCGGGAGTATTGCTGCCAATCAAACTGGATCAGCTGATTGGAGCGTAAAATCGTCCCATTTTAATTAGCACACAGGGGAGCCCTTACCATCGTTTACCATCTTCCTAGGTTGTCTTATTTTCTTGTATAATAAACTTGAAGATTGCTACGGAGATAATGACATGTTCTACCAATCCTTGTTGTCAAGGACTGACAAGCGATTTTACGATGACCACAGGGCGCGGCAGCTCCACATGATGTGCGCCGTTCAGGTTTTTTTTTTTTTCCATCTTGTCTGTATCCATTTTTTCCCTTACTTCGAGCATGAATCCTCTTTCACGGAACAGCTGTCAAGCCAACGGACAAAATACGTCTGCTTACAGTAGGTCTCCAGATAATGCCAAATGCTGTTGCTCATGTATCCTCGGAGACAGGAGCAAGATGAAAAGCGAAATGAATCTCTCGAGATATTAGACTCTTTTCGCTTTGACTTTCCACAAGTGACGTTTGCCTTTCCTACCTTGGAATGTGGCGGAACCCCCAAATGGAAGATATTGGCCTACAGGGTGAAATGTGCGGCCTGACACTCATGGTCATTTCATCTAAGAGTACTTGTCACTCTAAGTCCATGAGTTTAAAGGGGCATCTCTAAGTAAAGAATTTTGGTTGACTTCAACCCACCCACCAACCCACCCACCAAAACCACATTTTTTATAAAAGAATACCTGGTAATTCTGCCATGAAGGTCCTCATTCATTTATTTCCCATTATGGGGTGACAGATGTCTCCCACTTGTCCTACTGCTTTGTCACCCTATCACCAGCACCCTTGGTGAAGACTACATGGACTGTGCCAACACACGTTGCTCAAGCATGGTCCAAAGGTTCCATTTTTTGGAAGCTGCTCTGGAGCAATGATGTGCTTGCTAGAAGTGTTACCCACAAAATCTGAATTTGCTCCTAAGGCATCTGCACTCTTCAGCTGTAGTTTGCAGGTGCTTACTTCTTCGATGTCTTTTCCTATCACACACCATTCAGCCAAGATCTGGAGTACCACCACGATCACAGCCAGGGCCGGCCCTACCATGGGTCCCAGTGGGTCCATTGGACGCAGGCAGCACTTTGAGAGGGGCAGCAAATTGAACCTCAGCCGTCTCTCCTCTTCTACTTACCCAGAAAATTGACAGCCAAGATTTTTCCAAGCAGTTTTGTGTGTCATGGTGACAACTGCCTCCCGGGCCGCTCCGCCTGCCCCTATAATACTCTAGCCTGTCTATATACTGCCCTAGTCTGTCCATGTACTACCCTAGCCTGTCCATATACTACCCTATCCTGTGCATATACTACCCTAGCCTGCCCCTATACTACCCTAGCCTGTCCATATACTACCCTAGCCTGCCCCTATACTACCCTACCCTGTCCCTATACTGCCCTAGCCTGTCCCTATACTGCCCTAGCCTGTCTATATACTACCCTAGCCTGTCTATATACTACCCTAGCCTGTCCATATACTACCTTATCCTGTCTATATACTACCCTAGCTTGTCCATATACTACCCTAGCCTGTCCATATACTACCCTAGCCTGTCCATATAATACCCTAGCCTGTCCATATACTACCCTAGCCTGTCCATATACTACCCTAGCCTGTCCATATACTACACTAGCCTGTCCATATACTACCCTAGCCTGTCTATATACTACCCTAGCCTGTCTATATACTACCCTAGCCTGTCCATATACTACCCTAGCCTGTCCATATACTACCCTAGCCTGTCCATATACTACCCTAGCCTGTCTATATACTGCCCCAGCCTGTCCATATACTACCCTGGTCTGTATATATACTACCCTAGCCTGTATATATACTACCCTAGCCTGTCCATATACTACCCTAGCCTGTCCATATACTACCCTAGCCTGTCCATATACCTAGCCCGCCCCTTGGAATTGAACATAATGGTATGTCATATAATTTTGCACATAGACAAGGTGGTGTTGCATGTAAATCTGACTTCTTGATAAATGTAATTTTAGCTTTAATTACATTTAATTAAAATTATATAAAATAATGGATGTGGGGGCCCTTTGGGGGGTGTTTTTTTTTTGGGGGGGGGGGGGGTGGGGGGCAGCATTTTATTCTTGGACTCAGGCAACACAATGTCTATCTAATGCATTTTGCCCTATTCTGGGGCTTAATCATAGAGCTTTACAATTAAATTCCAGTAGCGGGCAAAACCTTTTAGAGGTAGAATCCTGGGTGGAGTGTCTGTGCTTGTGCTGAACAATAAAGTTGATTTTACCCTTGGGAAGTGGTGATAGACAGAAAGTGGCTGACAGATCAGTAGCACTGGAATGGGAAAAGGATGAAAAAAGGTGACAACAGAATTATATATTTTTTTAAAAATGGGAATCGAGCAGAAGTAAACCCATAGATTTAACAGTTTAAAAAACAGTTACATTTAATTTAACTGTCACATTGGATGTGCTCTCAACCAAACTGTCAAACCACCCAATGGTTGGTGTCATAACTGATTACATGTTTAGCACCATGGCAGTTGAAGATTAAAGAGAGTTTTAAAGTTTTCAAGATGGCAGCTTCCTTGGCTGAAAACAATAGGAGAATTTACTTCAAGTGTCAAAAGATTAATAGTAATCAATCAATGATTTAAATGTTGGATTTCTGGCAGGATCAACATGTATATATTTGCATCTATTGAACAGATGTCACAAAATACTTCTAATGGTATATTAACCTGGCCAAACGGGAGGAAATAAGATAAGTTCATTGTTTTGGCTTACATACCCTTTAAGCCAGCCATCCTCAACCTGAGTTCTATGGAACCTTGAGGTTGCTAGGGGTTCCTTGCGCTGTGGCTGATTGACATCCCATTTGATGGTGCCTGAATAGTTCTGAAGCCAATGCTACTTGGCAGAGCCAGCTGCTTGAAACCCAATGATCTTGTTAGCTGTCTGTAAGGGGGGGGAGGGCATTCCTCCCATTGGCCACCGATGTAAGGGGCATTCTTTTCATTGACCACCAATGAAAGGAACATTCTTCCAACTGATCACCAATGTAAGGAGCATTCTTCCCACTGATCACCAATGTAAGGAGCATTCTTCCCACTGATCACCAATGTAAGGAACATTCTTCCCACTGACCACCAATGTAAGGAGCATTCTTCCCACTGATCACCAATGTAAGGAGCATTCTTCCTACTGACCACCGATGTAAGGGGCAGTTTTTTTTTTCTGACCCCCAATGAATTGGTCGTAGCAAGAGTTCCCGATACCTGAAAATGATCTCATGGGCTACTCTGAGGTAGCAAATTTGGGAAAGGTTGCTTTAAGCTATGATTCATGGCTTCGGCCATCACCGTCTGGCTCTCACTTATCTCCATTAAGCGTGCAGATTACACCTCGTGCAATCAGTGGTTAATTTAACCCTAGGACCCTTTTGGTGCCACTACTGTAAGTATAGAATGTCTTATGTAGTCTCACCATCCTCTTCTTCCCTCCCTGATTGGCTCTTTGATTTGAGTGGTTTTGTCATCCTTGATATTAATGACGACCTTTCTCTACAAGAGGAAAATTTCCTCGTTAACATGCTCATCCATCGCTCTGGAGTTATTCATATGGCCCTAGGTTTCCCACAGGGAAGGGATTATATATACTTTAAGCTTTGAGTGGCAACAACAATTTGGATTATCAAGCAGGCATACCCAATAAATTGGTCCCTGAGTGTACATTACAATGTTGGGGTTCAGATATTCAGTACGGTTTTAAAATAACACATGAAAGGCCTTAATTTCAGTTTTAAAATGTTCAGAGGTTTCTAAGTGTGCTGTATATACTGTATATAGCTACCCCCGTAGGAGCCGCTGATTAGGATGGGATACTCTGTACTTTGCCTCAGCTTTTTCCAAAAAACCTCACTAACACTAACCTGTACTAACATAAAATATCTCAGAAACTCACTGAAAGTAATACTTAGTACTTAATAATAGTGCTATGTCAAAGAAAACAGGCACCAAACCAGGTAGCAAAGGCAAACTTAATATATTGTCATCCAACGTGGTTGGTAACTAGGCAAGCATAAAATGGACTAACAATGGTAATAACATAATTTAGCATACAAAGTGATTAACAGTAAGGATTAGGAGGCATAGATGACCTTTGGCGTCCAGATCAGCATAAACAGTAGCAAGGCCACCTCAAATGCAGCAGTGAACAGTAGTAATATTTAATCTACTGAGTGCTGGAACTATACTGCCAGAGGACATGGTGGTGATGTTAGTCCTAGACCAACTGGGTATCCACTGTCCAAAAGAAAAGAGAAATGTTGAAACAAAGGGGATTTGAAAAAATATCTATTATGGGAGAGCAGGCCTTTTGAGATGTTTTTCAGATGACTATTGTTGGGGCCCTTAAAGAGCGTTGGTGCACGTAACAGTTCCAGTTAAAATGCATGCAATATATGTACAGTTTAGTAACGGTATAGTCTTCGCACAGGTAAAAGGTAAATGTGGTTCAGATGTGGTAAAGGTTTGGTATAATGTGGTATAGCATTGGTATAGGTGCAGTCTAGATTTAAAATAAGAGTGCTACAGAGTGCAGTATGGATTGGGTACACTTAATGTTCTCCTGCTCAGTCCCTGCTAGCAGTATCAGCAGTGGGCAAATAGCCCTCTAACCAATCCCGGAGATGCCGTGCTGACCTCTCTCTGTTGAATGGGGGGTCTCCTCTGTCTCTCCCTGAAGGCCTCTGTTGAACAGCAGGGGGAAGCAGAGTACGCGTGGGATGCTCCAGTCTCCCTGTGGCAGCGGTGCAGGCGCTGTGATGTGAGCAGTGCTGCAATGCCTCCATGTGTCCTCACTCAAGTCTCAGCATGGAAACTATGCTGGCATGGTCTCCTGCTGGCAAGCGCATATCCAGACAGAGGTAAGCTCTCTCTAATTCCCTTGATGCCAAGAGGAAGAACTTTCCCGGGCAGTTTAATTAAAATCATCTCCCACTCCTCCTACTGTTCAGTGCCTATTGGAATCTGTAGTGTAAGGAGTCTATTTGTCCCTATTAATGGCTGCCTTCTCAAACTAAAACTCCCAGGATTCTCAGCGCTCTGCATCAGGGCCGGCCCTACCATGTGTCCCGGTGGGTCCAGGCAGCACTTTGAGAGGGGCAGCAAATTAAACCACGGCCACCTCTCCTTCTCTTCTATTTACCCAGAAAATCGACAGCCAAGATTTTTTCCAGCAGTTTTGTGTGTCATGATGACAACTGTCCCCCGGGCTGCTCCACCTGCCCCTATACTACCCTAGCCTGTCTATATACTACTCTAGCCTATCTATATACTACCCCAGCCTGCCCCTATACTGCCCTAGCCTGTCTATTTACTCCCCTAGCCTGTCTATATACTACCCTAGCCTGTCTATATACTACTCTAGCCTATCTATATACTACCCCAGCCTGCCCCTATACTGCCCTAGCTTGTCTATTTACTACCCTAGCCGGTCTATATACTACCCTAGCCTGTCTATATACTACCTCAGCCTGCCCCTATACTGCCCTAGCCTGTCCATATACTACCCTAGCCTGTCCATATACTACCCTAGCCTGTCCATATACTACCCTAGCCTGTCTATATACTACACTAGCCTGTCCATATACTACCCTAGCGTACCCAATTACTACCCTAGTCTGTCCATATACTACCCTAGCCTGTCCATATTCTACACTAGCTTGTCCATATGTTACCCTAGCCTGCCCCTATACTACCCTAGCCTGCCCCTATACTACCCTAGCCTGCCCCTATACTACCCTAGCCTGCCCCTATACTACCCTAGCCTGTCTATATACTACACTAGCCTGTCCATATACTCCCCTAGCGTGCCCAATTACTACCCTAGTCTGTCCATATGCTACCCAAACTTGTCTATATTCTACCCTAGCATGCCCATTTACTACCCTAGCCTGCCCCTATACTACCCTAACCTATCCATATACTACCCTAGGCCGCCCCTTGGAATTGAACATAATGGAATGTCATATAATTTTGCATATAAACAAAGGTGCTCTTGCATGTAAATCTGACTTCTTAATAAATGTAATTTTAGCTTTAATTATCATGATATAAAAGAATGGATGTGGGGGCCGTTTGGTGGGCGTGATTTTTTTTTGGGGGGGGGTCTATGGGGTTGCTTGGTTTTAGCTCTCCCCCTGCTGGCCGAAGGAGAATTGGGTAGCATAACATCAGTATCTCAATAGGACAGAAAAATAAAAGGCAATGTCTCCTTCTACAGATTGCTATAGCCCAGCACCTGGCTTACATATATATCTCAGATGTTCTCTGTCAGCAGCTGTAGAAATGCATAAGGGAACGTAGAATCTCCTGAATGATAGGTCTGCTGCGGAGAGGTCCTGAATCACACAATGATCTCGCTCCTTCACTGATAGAATAATGGAAGCAAATTCTCAAAGACCCAAGTTAGCACTGCCAGGTCATTAAATCACTCTGCCCAAGCCTCTGCAACATTTATGGTCCACGTGAGCCCCAGGCCCCGGAAAGTAATAAAAATTGCAGTTTTCTGAGCTTCTCCGGCTGATGTGCGTCTAAAAACAGATGCATCTCCCTCATCCCATGACTTTAATGTACAAGACTAAGGGAAAGGAGAGTGGGAGAACTGCCACCAGTAAGGCACCAACAGTCACCCTTCCAGTGCAGGTTAGGAATCTGGTTAGCCACTACAGGCAATGCTGGTGGAGAGTTGCCAATGAGTGTTGTAACTAGCAATGACCTAATTGCCACCTCATCCCTTTAAACCCGAACACATAGGAATTACACAGGATGTTCTGTGGCTGGTTAAGGTGGTAATTAAACTCACTTGGTGTCTTATCTGTGTGTATTTAGCCACAGAGCCTGCGTAATTCATATGTGTTCGGGTTTAAAGGGATGAGGTGGCAACCCTAAGTATGGTACGTCAGGCAAAATTCACTATTGACCAAACACTTGTGGACACCTGACTATCATGCCTACTACATTTCTCCAATGGTTGAGTTCTGGTGTCTCCAGTGAAATGTTCTGATGATATTACATCATAAGACATTGTAGACAATTGTGCTCTTCCAACCTTGGGGTAATAGTTTGGTGAAGACCCTTTTTCTGTTCCACCATGACCGTGCCCCTGTGTACAAAGCCAGCTCCATAGTGACATGGTGTGAGCTGACTGTATGAGGGTCGCTGCAGTTCCTATCTCCCGTTCGTTTGGCTTACCTCTGCTGGTATTACTAAAGCCTACTATGAGCGGTGAGGCCTCCACAGCGCCCTCTAGATTTTACCCATAGATACTGCCTGCACAGAATTTTGTATTGAATCGGCTGGATACTTTGGGGCTGTTTGTGGGTATGCAGCGCTCCCCCTCCCTGGTGTGACGGGCATGGTGGCTTGGGTTCCGGTACATTTCAGGCTATGGTGAATGGCAAGGAGCCCTATGGGCATTTAGTATCTTTTTTGGTGGCTTGTTATATCCCTGACGAAGCCGTATTCTGGCGAAACATGCATGTAGGATATATTCCATCATGCAATGTCACCATCCTCTACTGTACTGTACTGTACTTCATGCAAGTTATCTTGGTTATGCATTGTGAACCTCTGATTGGTACTGCACCATTGTATCAATATGTTTTTTTAACATTTGTATTAATAAAAATGATATCTTTTAAAAATTCCTTGCTGTGACCTAAATCACATGCACCGTAATAATCCCCTACTCCCTAACATATTCCCCTACCCATGTTCCCCCTTCCCTCCCAATACATTTACATGGTGTGACCAGTTTGGTGTGGAGGAACTTGACTGTCCTGCACAGAGCTCTAAGCTCAACCCTACCTTTCAGGATGAATTGAAATGCCGATTGTGGGCCAGGTCTTCTTGTGCAACATTAGTGCCTGACCTCACAAATGGGCACAAATTCCCACAGGCACCAAATGTGGAAAGTCTTCCAAAAAGGAAGAATGTGAAAGGTGGGGAAGGAGAGGTTGGCACACAACTCCATAATAATGGCCACAGTGTTTTGGCCACAGTTTTGTTGTTGGAGTCCAACAAGTTATTAAATGAGTGAGATGGACCCCTGATGTCTCCATAAAGAGGAATTATCATCTGCCCAATGCTAGCCCCCCTGTGATAACAATAAAGTAAAAAAAAAAAAAAAATATCCAAAATACTGCAAGTTTTGGGAAGGCCCACCAGTTTAGTGGGTGGGCCTGAAGCAGATTGATGGTAGGGTGAGCTTTGGCCCATGGACTGTTGTGTTTGTGATGCACCAGGATTTAGCAAACAAAATGTTGTTAATTGAGGGTTTACGTCAACTTAGAAATCAGATCTTATTTTTATATCTCATTTGATGCACGATACCGCGCTGCGTGACTTTCCCGCTTGATAACTACAGAGGGCAGGGCTTGGAGCCCGAGGACGGTTTGGCTTGCTTTTCCTCTGGCATGAATTCACAATAAATAAGCACTTTGGGTGCAGAAAGCGGATGCTAAGGTCATAATAAGCTTAACCTGAGTATAAATGTAACGGCTTAATGCGTGACCATTAGAGCACTCCATTAACCACTTAATGCGAATCGCTGTTTACAAACGGCAGCTGCTTTAAGTGGAAGTATCAGGATATAGCCTGCAGCGACAGGTTATACCCTGGTACCCAGGGGAGGGCTGGGCCAGGGGGCAGGGTGGCAGTTGCCCCCCAGGCCACCCCAACTTACATTCGAAATGGCTGGCGGCCGTTGCCCGCTGACAATATTTTCTTTTTGTGGAGGAAGTAGGGGCCAGGGGCACAGCCGCCAACTAACTGCAAGCAGAGGGGGTCGCCCAGGGCCGGCCCTACCATGGATGATGTCTATTATAGGAGCGGAACTTCGTATGACAGCGTCAGAGCCAGGTAAGCAGGAGATCCCCACTCTTTGTAATATGGCAGCTCTCCTCTTTCTGCATTGCAGGCTGCATTGTTGGATGGGCACAGGTGAGGCTGCATTGATGGGCACTAATGAGGCTGAAGGGCACTGATGAGGCTGCATTGATGGGCACTGATGAGGCTGCACCTTCTTTGTTGCTATTAACATTAAATCATGTTACCACATTGTATCATATTTGTTTTGCTTCATAACATCAATATCCATTCTAAAACCAGGTGGGCATGGATGGTGAGCTGATTCGGTGGTTCAATGGGCCACTTTACTGGACTTGCCACCCAGGCCTAAGGCTGCCAGCCCTCCCCTGCTGGTACCGTTTTTTAAAGCAGGCGATCGGCTATCTGGTGATAATGGCCGATCCGGCTCGGGAGCCGCTCGGTCGTTATCCCGGTTCGCGGAAGGGGACATCCCCGCCTCCTGCCGCCGCTCTTCTCTGGCCTCCCATCCCACCGGGAGACTGGAGCTCTGATCCGGTGCATCCCCTGGCTAAGAGGAGACCTGAAGGAAGCCGGAATCGGCTCTGACCTGGTCTCCTTCATCAAATTCCGGAAGGGACGTCACAAAGTCGCTTCCAGTTTACTCGGCGGCTAAAGGCGCCGGTTTTAAAAAAATGACAGTATTCAGAATCGCCGTTTTTGGCGATCTGAATACTGTGAAGTGCAAAGGAGGGACGGGGGGTCTTTTAGACCCCCCATCCCTCCATAAAGAGTCACCACATATTACTATCACAAGGGATGTTTACATTCTTTGTGATAGCAATAAAAGTGATCAGAATTTTTTTTTTTTAAAGGAACATTGCTAAAAAAAATAAATAAAAAAAATATATATTTTTTTAAAGCACCACCGTCCCCGCGAGCTCGCGTAGCAAAGAAAACGCATACGTAAGTCGCGCCCGCATATGAAAACGGTGTTCAAACCATACATGTGAGGTATCGCCGCGATCGCCAGAGTGTGAGCAGTAATTCTACCAAAAGATCTCCTCTACACCTCTAACCTGGTAACCGTTAAAATTTTTTAAAGCGTCGCCTATGGAGATTTTTAAGTACTGGAGTTTGACGCCATTCTGCAAGTGTGCGCAATTTTCAACCGTGTCATGTATGGTATCTATTTACTCGGCGTAACATCCTCTTTCACAATATTCAAAAATATTGGGCTAATTGTACCATTGCCTTATTTTTTAACTCAAAAAAAGTGAATTGTTTTCCAAAAAAAATGCGCTTGAAAGACCGCTGCGCAAATACCGTGTGGCAAAAAGTATTGCAAAGATCGCCATTTTATTCTCTGTGGTGTTTGAAAAAAAATCTATATAATGTTTGGGGGTTCTAAGTAATTTTCTAGCAAAAAAAAAAACTGATTATCACTTGTAACCAACAAATGTAAAAAAGGGCTTGGGTGGGTAAGCGGTTAAATTGACATCAGAACCCCCGATGGTAACCTGCGACCGAATAACCGGCGATGGACCCCGGAGCGCCTTCTGCCGCTTTCCACTTAACATGGCCACAGCCGCCGGCATCGGAGAGCAGAGTATCAGCGATGTTTACAATAATGACGAGTAATCTGCTCTAACGACTGCGTCTACTTAAGTCCCATAACATGCTATTTCAGAAATGACCGACGTAAAAAGCGACGTTTATATCCGCCCCGCCGCCGCAACGACACCTTTACAAAGCCAAAAGCGATTTCTCCCTCTTACCAGCTAAACGCAGATCAGATTTTGGAGTTGGTAGGGGTGATGGGGGGGGGGTAGCGCCATTTTTTTTCCCCCCCCCTCCGTATGCCGCCAGTGCGGAGAACATTTCCTTTGTAGGGAAATTACATTTATATGTAGGCTAGTAAAACGCAGTTTGATGAAGTGACTATTGTAAGATAATTTTCCGAAGCATTAAAATCCCCCCGCGCCGCGCCGTCAGCTCCCATAAACTCACGGCTGATAAAATCCTCCTCTCCGAGTTTATCCGCAGATTTAAGCCAATCAAAACCTAATCACTCGCCGTCATAAAAGGCAAGCGGGTAAACAAATGGAAACATCGCGCCGCACTTGTCTGTAGTGCCGTTGAGACGTTTTACTGAAACACAAGTCCGTTTACACCCGCCTGTCCATAGGAATTCATGAAAAACTGACAGGTGGACCTTATCCTACCGGCCGTGTGAAAAGGGCCCTAATGATAAAAGGTTGAGTTTTTCTGATACCTACATACTAGGGCTGCAACCTGTCCAGGATTCACCCGGACAGTCCGGGTTTTGAACCTTGTGTCCAGGTTACAGGCCATCTGAAACCTGGACACAATATTTAGAATGGACTGTGGCTCCCCAAGTACCACAAATGCCGCGTGCACATGGGCCCCACCCCCATACACAGACAGGAGAGGAGAGAGGGCTTGGTTGCTCCTCCTCCTCCCACCTACCCCTCAATCTGCCCACCCATACTCCAATCCCCAGGGATGCATTGGTTTGGATCGCAGCAACTCAGCTCAGATACATCGTGGCTGAAAGGTGACAATGTCTGAGCCTCCATCCTCGGATGAGTGAGCTCACCATCCACCATCTGCGACGGAGGTCTCCTCCCTTCCTTTTCTCTCCTGCTTCCAAGCGAGTGAGTACACTAAGGTAAGGGGGACTCAGATGTAAGGGGTGCCCTGTGGACTCTGATGTAAAGGGGGCTTTAGGGACCCTAATTTAAGGGGGGATGCTGGGAACACTGATGTAAATGGGAGGTTTGGTGAGCAGAAACTCCCTTACATCAGAGTTCCCATTTACACCAGAGCCCACAGTGTTCTCCCTTAAAAAAAAAAAAAGTTGCAGTGAGCCGCTGAAGCGTTCGGGTTTGGCTTGAAGAAAAGGTGGCAACCCTAGTACATACACTATATTAACAAAAGTATTGGGACGCCTGCCTTTACACGCACATGAAATGTAATGGCATCCCAGTCTTGGTCCGTAGGGTTTAGTATTGAGTTGGCCCATCCTTTGCAGCTATGACAGCTTCACCTCTTCTGGGAAGGCCGTCCACAAGGTTTAGGAGTGTCTATGGGAATGTTTGACCATTCTTCCAGAAGCGCATTTGTGAGGTCAGGCACTGATGTTGGATGAGAAGGCCTGGCTCACAGTCTCCGCTCTAATTCATTCAAAAGGTGTTCTATTGGGGTTGAGGTCAGGACTCTGTGCAGGCCAGTCAAGTCCCTCCACCCCAAACTCGCTCATCCATGGACCTTGCTTTGTGCAGTGGTCCAAATCATTTGGTGGAGGGGGGAATATAGTGTGGGGGTTGTTTTTCAAGGGTTGGGCTTTGGCTCCTTAGTTCCAGTGAAGGGAACCCTAAAGCTTCGTACACGCGATGCAAATTTTAGATGACAGAACGTCCATTTTTTGTTGGATGATTGTCTCATGACAAAAGTAAAGGGCGTACTAACAATACAAAAATTTTCGTGGGACCGAATTCAACGTCAGAAGTGACATAATGTGTTGAATAGCTTGTATGCATTTTTTGATTTCTGACCATGCGTAGTCGTGATCGTACAATTTTTTTCATAATGATAGGAAACTCGGACGTTGAGTTGCCGTCCAAAAAATTTTTTATAGCCTGCACAACCAGCTTTTGTCTTACGAAAAATCAAAATCCACTGTCGAAAGGAGCATACTAACGGTAAGAGTTTTGGACGATTGGCCTTCGAACGAAAATTCCCGTCCGAAATTCGCATTGCGTGTACGGCCCTTTAAGGCGTCAGCATACCAAGACATTTTGGACAATTTCATGCTCCCCACTTTGTGGGAAGAGTTTGGGGATGGCCCCTTCCTGTTCCAACATGACTGCCCACCAGTGCACAAAGCAAGGTCCATAAAGACCTGGATGAGCGAGTTTGGGGTGGAAGAACTTGACTGGCCTGCACAGAGTCCTGACCTCAACACCTTTGGGATGAATTAGAGTGGAGACAGCGAGCCAGGCCTTCTCATCCAACATCAGTGCCTGACCTCACAAATGCTCTTCTGGAAGAACGGTCAAACATTCCCATAGACACTCCTAAACCTTGTGGACGGCCTTCCCAGAAGAGGTGAAGCTGTCATAGCTGCATTAACTTGTTTAGATCTTCTTGCAAGGTTTCCACATCCTTTGGAGAGTTTATTGCTCTTCTTAGCTTGGCATCATCTGCAAATATTGAGATTGAGCTCTTCACTCCGTCCTCCAGATCGTTTTTGAATAAATTGAATTGGATTGGTCCCAGGAGAGATCCCTGGGGGTCCCCACTTTCCACACCGGACCATTCCGAGTTTTCCCCATTTATCACCACCCTATGGACTCTCCCCTGTAGCCAGTTTGCAATCCAGGTGCTCTCTGAAGGTGCGGTGAGATAGTGGAAGTCAATTGCTGTATTTTGTGACATAAATGCATTCCCGCAGGCTGGTAAATATAAGGACAGGTCCACTTTAATAAAGAAAACCTCTCAGCAGGTTCGCTTTAAGTTGGCAGATTGTTGCCGCTCTTTGTCTTCTTTCCAAGGTGCAAGCGATTTGTTTGCGGAGAGGCAGGCAGGTGCACATCCCTCGCTCTCTTCCCGTCTGCCTTTGGTCCAAACCAACGATCCCCCTGGACATTGTGACACAGCGGCGCGGCGACAGATGTAAGGGGGCTCTTCTTAGTCGCTTTGCCTCCCCTCACCTTTTCATTGAACGGCTCTGGAAGAGGGGATTGTTAGCAGCTTCGGATCCGCATACGGCGTCCGCCATTTACATTTCCATCGTGATATTTGCTTTCTGCTCACCGACATTAAAGAGAGCGCAGGATTTCCTCTTCTCATTATCATTTTCTTTTAATTAGCTTCCATCTACTGGTCCAGCACAAGTGTTTAAGGAATTATGTTGTTTAAAAAAGAATAAATTATCTACCAAGTTAAATGTATTTGTTTTGGCTGAACCATGCAAGCGGCTTGCCCTGAATTTATTATTTTTTCTGTCCATCACATGACTTTATGGTTGCCACCTTTTCTTGAAGTCAAACCCAAGCACTTTAGTGGCACACGGAAATTTTTTTTTATGGTATAAACTATACATATATTTTGCGATTAAATAACATTTCTAATTATATAAAGTTAATCACAAGAGTCCCCCTTTACATCAGAGTCCACAGAGTTCCACCTTTACATCTGAACTCACAGAGTTCCCCCTTTACATCAGAGTCCACAGAGTTCCTCCTTTACATTTGAACTCACAGAGTTCCCCCTTTACATTAGAGTCCACAGAGTTCCCCCTTTACATTAGAGTCCACAGAGTTCCCCCTTTACATTACAGTCCACAGAGTTCCCCCTTTACATTACAGTCCGGGAGTTCCTCCTTTACATCTGAACTCACAGAGTTCCCCCTTTACATTACAGTCCACAGAGTTTCCCTTTTATATCTGAATCCACAAAGTTCCCCTTTTACATCTGAATCCACAGATTTCCCTTTTTATATCTGAACTCGCAGAGTTCCCTTACACTGTAGACTCTGATGTAAGGGAGAACTTTGGGGACTCTGACATAAGGGATGCTCTGGGAACCCTGATTTAAGGGGGAACTCTGAAGTATGGAGAGGACTCTGATGTAAGGGGGAACACTGTGGCCTCTGGCGTAAAGGGGAACTCTGATGTAAGGGGAGCTCTGAGAACCCTGATTTACCTTACTGTACTCATTCAGAGGCAGGAGAGAGAAGATGGGAGACTTCAGTCACAGACAGGGATGGATGGAGAGCTCACTCACCCTTTGGCAAGTCAGCACCTCTCATCCAGATGTATCTGCGACTACTGGGCTTCAAATTTCTACCCCCCACTTTCCTTTTCTGAGGCACAGCACCAGGGATTGGCATCGGGGTCAGACGCAGAGGGGTAGGGGTGGGAGGAAGAGGAGCAGATCAAGCCCTCTCTCCTCTCCCGTCTGTGTGGGGGGTGGGGAATTGTTAGTATTGTTAGTCCTTGCTTTGGGCGGTGTGAAAGAGAGTGTAACAGACACACTCAGCTTAGAGAACTGCAGGCAGTAACCCTGCTGGGAAGCCATAGTCCAGTCTGAATAACGTGTCCGGGTTTCAGGCAGTCTGAAACCCGGACGCATGATTCCAAACCCGAACGGTCCGGGTGAGTCCCAGACAGGTGGCAACCCTACATGACTTCCATGTTTGTATGCAGGGAAAGGGGAGAAGAGACGGGTTACAGTTTGGGAGGAGCCAAACTTCCCTGGTTTGGTTTGAGCAGAGTTCGGAAACTTCAAGGGAGTTCAGATGCTGAACCTGAACCCCATTGAAAGCTGAATGAACCTCGAAACCCATCCCATTGAAACCCCATTGGGAGTTGAATCTGTCAAACCCAAAATGTTCATTTTCTGGGCTAATAAGGGGTTTCAAAAATAGCTTGGGAGGTGGACGATGCCCTAGGGAGCATTTTCAAATGCAAACATATTTTTAAAAAATTTAATTTATCTAGGAGCAGTAATTATTTTTTAAAAAAGCAGAAAATCCGCGCTCACTAATAAGTATTAAAAAACAATAAAAGCCAACAGTTATCCGGTTATGACTGGCAGCACGCACAAAACAACAGATCTATATTGTCCAACAAATGCTTCAGAAACTCATATGCAGTATATATATATCCAGTAATGAAAACAACGATTGATAAAAAGTCTTTCACTGGTAGAAAGGTGGCTCAATAAATGACAGGATTCACCAAAAGACTTCAAAGATGGTAAAAACAGTGGATGCAGGCTTACCAGATCCTGGTAGGATAAACGCAGGTTTGGCAGGAGATGGGGGAAACCGACGCGTTTCGGCTCAACTGGCCGTCATCTGAGGTATTCCCCCTCCTGCCTAGCATGCCATTTATAATGTTTGTTTTGAATAGCAATTAGCCCCCTGTAGGGGGCCGTAGAAACGGAAGTCGATGAGACGAAGTCGAAGAGACTCCATGCTAGGCAGGAGGGGGAATACCCCAGATGACGGCCAGTTGAGCCGAAACGCGTCGGTTTCCCCCATCTCCTGCCATTTTTTATGAGCTCTTTATTCTGATCACAATATGTGAGTATTTTTAATCCATTCGTTTCTATAATAAATCAGTTAAAAACTGTATCACACGATTGTGGATTTTTCTCTTATACCTTAATCTACTGGTTTGAACACCGGATCAACCCTGGACGTGGGAACGAGAGTTGGAATCGCACTTCTTCCTACCAGTGCCTGCCACGGTCTAAAAGCACTCCCTTCAGGAGGATCGGACCACTGTGACAGAGGACCATCACCCCGGAACCATCGGAGGCATCCCCAGGACAGAGTTCCTTCTACCCCCAGATGATCGGATGATCAACAGTCCATTTGGAGTATAAAAAACCTGCGTTTATCCTACCAGGATCTGGTAAGCCTGCATCCACTGTTTTTACCATCTTTGAAGTCTTTTGGTGAATCCTGTCATTTATTGAGCCACCTTTCTACCAGTGAAAGACTTTTTATCAATCGTTGTTTTCATTATTGGCGCTGCATATGAGTTTCTGAAGTAATTATTTTTTACATGAGCGGGCAGCCTCCCCTATCTCTCCTAGTCCATACCCAGCCACATACCCTCAACATGGGGTGACACTTGATCCCCATTTTAATGAGGACAAGGGCCTCTTTCCCATAACCCTGGTCCTGTGATTGTGAGGGTCTGGGGGCAGTGGTCTTGTCAGAATGTAGAAGCCCTCATTAAAATTAAGGAGGGCACACAGATACTGCCCCCCTTGCCCTGCAAAAAGTAGTAAAGGCTACCTACTTGTTAAAAAACAAGGCAACATAGAAGTAAAGACACCCAAAGGTTTGACAAGTCCTTTATTAAAAAATAAAAATCCCCCAAAAAAGTCCCTCGTAAATCCATGGTCAGTCGTGATGCCCGCCAACACAACGAAACAGCCTTGGCACACACAACCAATCTTGATGCTACTGCTCACCGAAGGACGACTCCCTAAGCTGTCATCAGATAGGAAGGAGTGGGGAAGTAGTGACATCATTGACCATCCCTGGTTTCAATCTTTCCTTTGCTGCATGAAAGATTTTCATCCCTGGTACCCCTCTAGTTATGGAAGCTCATTTCTCATCCTGCAGATCATGAGCTGAAAATCTCGACCTCTAAAGCAGTGATCTCCAAACTGTAGCCCGAGGGCTGGATGCAACCCTTTGCTTGCTTTTATCTGGCCCTTGGGGCATTATTCCTTCCACTGTCTTCAACAGTGGAGCATAGTTTCTGCCACTGATCCCAATGATGGGACACTATTCCTCCCACTGACACCAATGATGGGGCACTATTCCTCCCACTGACTCCAATGATGGGACACTATTCCTCCCACTGACTCCAATGATGGGGCACTATTCCTCCCACTGATACCAATGATGGGGCACTATTCTTCCACTATTACCAGCAATGGGGGCGCTATTGCTCCCATTGATGCCAGTGATGGGGTTTTATTTCTCCCACTGACACCAAAACAATGGGACACTACTCCCACTGACATAAATGGTGGGGCACTATTCCTCCCATTGACACCAATTATGGGGACTATTCCTCCCATTGACACCAATGATGGGGCACTATTCCTCCCATTGATGCCAATGATGGGGTTCTATTTCTCCCACTGACACCTATGGTGGGGCTATTCCTCCCACTGACACCAAGGGTGGGGCACTATTCCTCCCATTGACACCAATGATGGGGCACTATTCCTCCCACTGACACCAATGATGGGGCACTATTCCTCCCACTGATACCAATGATGGCGCACTGTTCCTCCCACTGATACCAATGATGGAGCACTATTCCTCCCACTGATACCAATGATGGGGAGCTATTCCTCCCACTGATACCAATGATGGGGCACTATTCCTCCCACTGATACCAATGATGGGGCACTATTCCTCCCACTGATACCAATGATGGAGCACTATTCCTCCCACTGATACCAATGATAGGGCACTATTCCTCCCATTGATACCAAATGATGGGGCACTATTCCTCCCACTGTGGTGGGACTGTGCTGGAAAAGCTGCCCAAAGTTTTAGTGTGCATTTTAATGCATGCAACAAAAAAAAACAGGAGGATGAAAATAACCACAAGCATGGTCACCAAGCATCCTGTTTTCACAAACTTGCCATTGCCCGCGTCCTACTGAAGGTCTCAGTGGTTTCCAAACTGCGGCCCCTTACTTACCTTTAGCCGGCCTTTGAGGCACTGTTCCTGCCACTGACACCAATGATGGGGAACTATTCCTCCCATTGATACCAATGATAGGGCACTATTCCCCACACTGATACCAATGATAGGGCACTATTCCTCCCACTGACACCAATGATGAAGTACTATCCCCCCACTGATACCAATGATGGGGCACTATTCCCCCCACTGATACCAATGATGGGGAACTATTCCTCCCACTGATACCAATGATGGGGCACTATTCCTCCCACTGATACCAATGATGGGGCACTATTCCTCCCACTGATACCAATGATGGGGAACTATTCCTCCCACTGATACCAATGATAGGGCACTATTCCCCCCACTGATACCAATGATGGGACACTCCCCCCCCCCCCACTGACAC
>BLSH010296693.1:919761-955817 GCA_018402905.1 Glandirana rugosa
TACATTCCTCGTAAGAAGGGTGACTAGTGGTTACATTCCTTGTAAGAAGGGTGAGAATGCTCCTTACATTGGTGGTCAGTGGGAAGAATGTCCCTTACATTGGTGATCAGTGGGAAGAATGTTCCTTACATTGGTGATCAGTGGGAAGAATGCTCCTTACATTGCTGATCAGTGGAAAGAATGCTCCTTACATTGGTAGTCACTTGAATGTAATCTGGCATCAACCTCATGCTGTCCCTGTACAGCAGACCTCAAACTGGGGGAGGGGATGCAGCACAAAGAACCAATTGGGCATGCCGGAAATCAAGAAGCTTGCTAGTAGAAGGAGATGAGCAGTGTGCATTTTCTTCTTCACTGTCTGGGGGAGGGACAATACCTGTAAGTGAAAGTGACACTGCATCAGAGAATGATCATATCCTGCTCTCTGCCAGACAATGCTGTGCTGTGCGGCAGAGCAGTGTAAATCTCAGTACTGGAAGGACAGAAATACTTATCCTTTGGCAGATAAAACCACTCCTTTACCTGTAATTCACCTGCATGCTTGGCTATTAAATATGGCTGCCCTCCCTGCATGCTAAAGTCAGCCATCTTTGTTTATTTTATGCCTTTGTTTCTCCAATATTTAAGAAAAGGCAGGCCCGTAGCGAAAAAAAATAAAATAAAATAAGCGCAGGGCCCCATGATAGGGGGGAGGGTAGAATGGGCACTACAGGGTTAATTGCAGTGGATCAGGAAAAGGTCACCTATCAGGATTGGCTGGTCTTCAGGAGGGTGGGGGTTGTTGCTAGTGGGGACGTGTGTGAAGACCCCCATCACAGCCGACCCGTGTTGGAGCAGAAGAGACCGGATTTTCCACCCTCCCGCCCTGGATTATGTGGTCCCTTTATGGTTCTATGGTTACTATCTGTATAAATGGTTTGGCGGTTGGGGTCTGTGGAGGCATCACCAATTTGGAACTGTAATGTTTGTCCCCAAGCCAGTGTTGCGCGGCTGGGGATAGTTAATTATCAACAGTGATACAAAACCAAACCTCAAGGTGGTATGGGGTGCCTCCTAAGACCGCCAACCTAGATATTATATAATACGGGTACTGGATTGTTGATTGTTTCTGTTTAACCACTTCAATACCGGGCACTTACGCCCCTTCCCGCCCAGACCAATTTTCAGCTTTCAGCGCTGTCGCATTTTGATTGACAATTGCGCGGTCGTGCAGCGCTGTACCCAAAGTTTTTATCATTTTGTTGCCACAAATAGAGCTCTCTTTTGGTGGTATTTGATCCTTTTTCTTTGTTTCTGTCACAAAACGTTGTAAACAAGTACGTTTTCTCCATCGCTGACAAGCACTGATGAGGCAGTACTGATTGGCACTTATGAGGTGGCACCGATGGGCACTGATGATGAGGCACATGTATGCAGCACTGATGGGCACTCATATATTGCACTGATAAACAGCACTGATGGGCACTCATTGGCGGCACCGATTGGTACTAATAGGTGGCACTGATAGTTGGCACTGGTGGGCACTGATAGCTGGCAATTCTAGATGGCACTTCCTTGGGGGTCCTTCCTTGGTATTCCCTGGTGGTCCTGGATGGCATCCAAGATGGCACTGAGTGCCATCCCCGTTGGGCGCTGTGGCCTCTTACCTGGTGGTCCCTGGGTGGGCTTCCTGGTGGTCAGGGTGGGCTTCCCAGGTAGTCTCCCTGGTGTTCCCTGGGTGGGCATTCCCTGGTATTCCTAGGTAGGCTCCCTGGTGGTCAGGGTGGGCTTCCCTGGTAGTCTCCCTGGTGGTCCCTGGATGGGCATTCCATGGCGGTGCTAGGTGGGCTCCCTGGTGGTCAGGGTGAGCCTCCCTGGTAGTCTCCCTGGTGGTCCTAGGTGGGCTCCCTGGTGGTCCTGGGTGGCGATCCTAGGGGGCTGCACTGATAAACAATCAGTGTTGACCCCCCGTCAGGAGAGCCACATATCGGCTCTCATCTAGTCGTGTCTGCAGGCATGAGTAGAGGAAAAGCCAATATGCGGCTTTTCCTGTTTACACTGTGATCAGCCGTGATTCGTCACAGCTGATCAAGTGCTATAGAGCTTCTGACAGAAACTATTTACCACGATCGGTGATGCGGTGTGTCAGACTGACTCCCCACACCACCGATCGCCGCGCGCCCCCGCTTGCTATGCTGCTGGACGTCATATGACTCCCAGCCAGGATAACTGAGCCACTTCCCGGCCGTCATTCTGCATACGGTGGTAGGGAAGTGGTTAAAGAAATATTATTGTTCATTGGTTTAATAAGTGGCCAACTTGCCAACTTCGGTGTCACGCGTCTTTTATCTATTAATGCAAGTTTGGGATGTTCAGGTACAGGGCGGGTTGGAGTTCTACATCTGGGTTAACCTAACCATGTCCTCCATGATGTCCAGAATATTTTTGGTAGATGTTCTCCTCCAGGGTTGGTTGGATTTGATGCCTTTGAGCGTCTTATTTCCTCGCTCCGGCCGGTTTATATGATCCCGGTAGAAGGAGGAAATGGTTATTGATGAGCCGTCTCTCCGGGACACTTCAATGTATTATGAGAGTCAAATAAGAAATGACACTTCATGTCGGATTATTAACAGGAAAATGATAAATCATCGATTCCTCGCCCTCCCATTTGTCACCGGATTGTGTATCTGCTTAATGAGAGCTTTCCATCCAACCCGCCTTGAGATTTGTGTCCTTTCAATTCAAGAAGACCCAGAATCAGATTGTTTCTTATAGTAATTGCAGCTTGCTGAGTAATGTGTCAGCGTCACCTTTCCAGGTATTCATTACTTCCTACAGAGATCTCAATACTCCCCCATGCAATGTTTGTTTTTTTGTGCCATCTTTGTTCAGCCATCATCCATGGTCACACCAAGGCGTTTTTCAGGCGCTTTTTAGGTGCTTTTTTTTGCGCAAAAGCACCTGAAAAACACCCCTCAATACACCCCAGTGTGAAAGCCCGAGCGCTTTCACCCTGGGGCGGTGCCCTTGTGGAACGGTAAAAAAAGTGCTGCAAGCTGCATCTTTGCAGCGGTGTATTCACCGCTCCTATACTGCCCCTGCCCATTGAAAACAATGGGGCAACACTCTTGAAGCGTCTGAACACCGCTTCGGGAGCGCCGATAACTGGCACTTTTAACCCTTGTTTAACACCTTGTGGGGGGGTTAAAAGCGCACCGCCGCCCGAATAGCGGCTCCATATTGCCGCTATAATGAGCGGTAAAACACTGCAAATTAGCGGTGTTTTACCGCTGACTCTCGGACGCTCCGGTGTGAAAGGAGCCTAAGAGTGAATGGCATTGCCACATATCTGCAAAGGGTCATCTCGCTTCAGTGTGCCGGGAAAGCGTTCAACAAACGCACAGTGTGAACGGAGCCGAAATAACCATCTTTACAAAATACACCTAAACGCCCATCCATTGGAAGAGCCAATAATGGCGTCAGCTTTGCCCAGCACTAATTTTCCAACTAAATGTTTGGCGTGCTTCAGACACGTGACGCGGGTGAGACGCGGGGTTTAAGGCAACGTCTACCGACATTGACTGCCACAACCTTTGAACGTCGTGTCTGGCGGTGTGTTTTTTAGCGCCTATACTGCCCCTGCCCATTGAAAACAATGGGGCAACACTCCTGAAGCGTCTGAACGCCGCTTCGGGAGCACCGATAACTGGCACTTTTAACGCTTGTTTAACCCCTTGTGGGGGGGTTAAAAGCGCACCGCCGCCCGAATAGCGGCAATATGGCGGTAAAACACTGCAAATTAGCGGTGTTTTACCGCTGACTCTCGGACGCTCCGGTGTGAAAGGGGCCTAAGAGTGAATGGCACTGCCACATATCTGCAAAGGGTCATCTCGCTTCAGTGTGTCGGGAAAGCGTTCAACAAACACACAGTGTGAACGGAGCCGAAATAACCATCTTTACAAAATACACCTAAACGCCCATCCATTGGAAGAGCCAATAATGGCGTCAGCTTTGCCCAGCACTAATTTTCCAACTAAATGATTGGCGTGCTTCAGACACGTGACGCGGGTGAGACGCGGGGTTTAAGGCAACGTCTACCGACATTGACTGCCGCAACCTTTGAACGTCATGTCTGGCGGTGTGTTTTTTAGCACCTATACTGCCCCTGCCCATTGAAAACAATGGGGCAACACTCCTGAAGCGTCTGAACGCCGCTTCGGGAGCACCGATAACCGGCACTTTTAACCCTTGTTTAGCCCCTTGTGGGGGGGTTAAAAGCGCACCGCCACCCGAATAGCGGAAATATGGCGGTAAAACACTGCAAATTAGCGGTGTTTTACCGCTGACTCTCGGACGCTCCGGTGTGAAAGGAGCCTAAGAGTGAATGGCACCGCCACATATCTGCAAAGGGTCATCTCGCTTAAGTGTGTTGGGAAAGCGTTCAACAAACACACAGTGTGAACGGAGCCGAAATAACCATCTTTACAAAATACACCTAAACGCCCATCCATTGGAAGAGCCAATAATGGCGTCAGCTTTGCCCAGCACTAATTTTCCAACTAAATGATTGGCGTGCTTCAGACACGTGACGCGGGTGAGACGCGAGGTTTAAGGCAACGTCTACCGACATTCAGAGGCGTAACTAGAACCTTCAGGGCCCCGGTGCAAGAAATTATGAAGGGCCCCCCGACCCCTGGCCAGGGCCCTTCCCTCTTCCCACTGATCCTGGGGCCCTTTACTCCTATTGTGGGTCCCTTTATTACGGTACTGCAGTGGGGCCCTTTCACAAGTTCTGCAGCAGGCCCCAGGGGGACCAGGGAAGCACACAGGGGCCCTGGGAACAGCAGAAGACAAGTAAACTGGATAGAGGAAAATGGAGGAGATTGAGTCCTCTAAATGCCACCCCCCGCCATCCCTCCTATTCAGGTGTACAAGGGAGGCACATGGGCCCCCTGGACCATGGGGCCCGGTTGCAATTGCAACCCCTGCAACCCCTATCGTTACGCCCCTGCCGACATTGACTGCCGCAACCTTTGAACGTCGTGTCTGGCGGTGTGTTTTTTAGCGCCTATACTGCCCCTGCCCATTGAAAACAATGGGGCAACACTCCTGAAGCGTCTGAACGCCGCTTCGGGAGCACCGATAACCGGCACTTTTAACCCTTGTTTAACCCCTTGTGGGGGGGGGTTAAAAGCGCACCGCCGCCCGAATAGCGGCAATATGGCGGTAAAACACTGCAAATTATCGGTGTTTTACCGCTGACTCTCGGACGCTCCGGTGTGAAAGGGGCCTAAGAGTGAATGGCACTGCCACATATCTGCAAAGGGTCATCTCGCTTCAGTGTGCCGGGAAAGCGTTCAGCAAACGCACAGTGTGAACGGAGCCGAAATAACCATCTTTACAAAATACACCTAAACGCCCATCCATTGGAAGAGCCAATAATGGCGTCAGCTTTGCCCAGCACTAATTTTCCAACTAAATGATTGGCGTGCTTCAGACACGTGACGCGGGTGCGACGCGGGTTTTAAGGCAACGTCTACCGACATTGACTGCCGCAACCTTTGAACGTCGTGTCTGGCGGTGTGTTTTTTTAGCGCCCGGGCGAGCCTGTTATTCCGGCGCCGCAAAGAGTTTGATTGAAGCTCTCACAAACACGTCTATCCGGCGAGCGCCGTTAATTGCTGTTTACGGTTACAGATGTATAATTTTCTGAGCTCACCGCTTTGAATTGTTACCTCATTAAAACGAGTTCCTTGTTGAATACATGATGAACTTTTTTTTTTTTCTTTCGGAAAAAACGTTATGAGCCGCTCATTATAATTAATGAGCCCCCCCCCTTCAACGCCGTCGGGGCTCTATGGAGTGTGACTAATGAGTCGCTTGAATGGAATTCTCCCCCACAAAGGGCTCCCGCGTCCTTTAAATCGTTAAACTTCCTCTATTAAAGCTGACATGTTACTTTTTTCGTGTTACACCTGCCGGAAAATAAATACTAATACGTCTGTTTTATTTATACATAACATTTTACTCCCTGCCGATAAATTTTAATAAATGAGAACGAGTTGCACTGCATGAGCCTAAAGGACTGTAAATGAACCTTCGTTAAATATTAGAGCTTCAGGCAAATAGAAATGCCGCCGGATAATGAAGAGATTTATTACTTTGTTTTTACCTGCAGGTAGCATAAGTACCTGAATCTGTCTTGGTATCAGCTTCCCAGCATCTCCAGACTGGGAGAGGGTGGGGCAGCACTAGGAGCCAATCAGGCTTTGCATCATGCACATGTGTCGATGGTGTCCATGCTGATAGGAGCAGAGGCGTAACTACAACCTTCAGGGCCCCCGTGCAAGAAATTATGACCCCTGGCCAGGGCCCTTCCCTCTTCCCACTGATGCTGGGGCCCTTTACTCCCATCGCGGGTCACTTTATTACGGTCCTGCAGCAGGGCCCTTAAACAAGTTCTGCAGAGGGCCCCCCTTCTGCCATCTGGGGGCCTCCCCATGGTGGTGAAATGCCAGGGCCCGGTCCCAGTTGCAACCCTGATAGTTCCCTCACTGTGTCAGTAGTTTTTAATTTTATTATTTTTTTACCATTTCATTTTATTTCTTTTACAATTTTATTTTTATTATTTTTTACAATTTTTTTAGGAGCTCTGTTGGGGCTTTGATGAGATATCAGGGGGTCTAAACAAACCTCAGCCCTCAATCTCCATCTGTGTGACCTCAGCTGCACAGAATGAATGGACAGGAATAGCTGTGCACCGAGCCTCCCATTCATTCAGAAACGGAAGTATAGTAAAAACAGTTTACTATGCTTCCGTTATGAATGAACCAATTGGTGCCAATCACTGACTCTGTCCATTCAGAAAAGGAAGGAGCCAGTAAATGACAAATTTACCGACCCGTTCCCATCTCTCCATCATGACTCATCTTCTACAGGAGGGGGGGAAGACAGCAGCTCTGTGGGGGGGACCAGGGAAGCACACAGGGACCCTGGGAACAGCAGAAGACAAGTAAACTGGATAGGAGGGGCGGCGGGGGCAGCATATAGAGGAACCAATCTCCTGCATTAGGAGGAAAATGGAGGAGATTGGTTCCTCTAAATGCCACCCCCGCCATCCGTCCTATCCAGGTGTACAAGGGAGGCACACGGGCCCCCTGGAGCATGGGGCCCAGTTGCAGTCACAACCCCTATCGTTACGCCCCTGGATAGGAGGAGGGAGCAGAGTTGGTGACTTATCAGGGTGTGGTTGCTCTTTCATTGGCCATTCAGAGGATGAGGGCATAGAGATGACACCACACTATAGAGAAAGTGGTGTCACTTTTGCCCGTGCTCTCTGCAAGAGGGTATGAATCGTAAAAGTGGTTGCAAATCCAGATAAGACAGTTTGCATATGTGTAGTGTAACTATTTGTCTAGTGTTTAGCAGTGGCGGCCTGTCCATACGGGGCGCTGCTCCCCTAATCCATGCACCTGGCCCCCTAATCTACATGCAGGGCGCCGGACGCATGGATTCCAATGGGTTTTTTTTTTTTGAAGCACGTGATTAATGCCTGCGGCTCTAATTGGCTTCAAAAAAGGGTGGGCTTGGGGCGCAGAGCACTGCGCCCTGAGCTCACCCAGTTATGCGACAATAGCGAATTAATATTCTCTGTTGTCTCCCTGATTCTCCTACCGGCCAATCAGGAAGTAGGCCCGAGACCCGATTGGTCGAGAGGAGAAGCGATCGTATTGGCCAATGAGGATGAGGAGACGCAGGGTGAAGCCGCACAGGAGGAAGCGCTACCAGCAACCTAGATTGGGTAAGTGCAGAGCTGGTGGGCTGACAATTGACTGGGGGAGAGGAGACTGAGGAAATGTTTCTCCCTGCCTGCAGCAGACTGATGACATCATCTCAGCCTAGGCAAAGTCACTGGACTGGAAGTTAAGGGGTGGCTTGTTAATGATAAAAGGTAGAGCATTTCTAAAAATAAATGCAACTGCTGTATATTGTGCCTTGCTGCAAAGTTACAACAGTGCAGTCTTATCACTGGGGGAGAGGAGACTGAGGAAATGTTTCTTCCTGCCTGCAGCAGACTGATGACATCATCTCAGCCTAGGCAAAACCACTGGACTGGAAGCTTCAAGAACAGCTTTTTAATGATTAAAAAATGACAAATGTATATGTCGGTTTTGCTTCAAGTGGTCTACATCCAGACTAAACCTTCCCAAAGACGAGCCACGTCAATAATTCCGTCTTCAGAAACACATTAATTTTGCGTCTTCCTTACACACGTAGACCAGAGCGCCCCCCCCGCCTGCCTGGCTCGGTGTTTTTCTAGAGCTGATTGTTAAGGAAACCTGTTGGGGGATTTGGAGTCCGGCAACTTTTCAATCACGCACAGCTGAGAGAAATGAGAAGTGGCGAGAGCGGCTTGATTGCAGGCAGCAGAAGCTCACGGCGGGAGTCAGGCGCAGGCCGCGCTCGGGAGCAGTGTGCTACGGAGCGCCCTGGAACGCCGCGATCACAGTGTTTATGAAATGATGTCTTCTATTTTCTCTGCCTCCCCGGAATAACAGCCGGCCCGGCAATATTTTCTCTCCCCGTCCTGCTTTCCCCCGACGAGGGGAATAAATGAAAAGGGTTTTGGAGTTTTTACCGCCCAGCTTTCCCAGAGTATATATGGAAGGCTAGCCGCACACAATAATAAAAAGGTTGCTGGAGGCGATGCTATAAATGACTGAGCTTAATAACAAAACTCTTTATAGGGCTCCGTGGTCCCCCTGCATCTTAAAGTAAAGCTATAGATGGGTTCAAAGTCTTTGTGGTACTTTGTATTAAACCCAAACTTTTTCCGTCTTTTTTGAAAAATATATCGCCAACAAAAACGTTTTTTTCTGGTGCCAGCATAATAGTGCACTGCCATGGATGGGCGCCAGGAAATGAAAATTATGGCAAGCATTTGATACTATTTTCTGTTTTCCTGGCCCTAACATGGCAGCATACTACCACATGTATGCTGGCATAGATTGGCGCTACAAAAGGAAAATTACGGTAAGTCTTTCAAACTATTTTCTGTCTTCTTGGCGCCAACATGACCGAATACTGCCACGTGTACGCTGCAAATAGATTGGCACTACAAAAGGAAAATTACGGTAAGTATTTCAAACTATTTTCTGTTTTCTTGGCGCCAACATGACCGAATACTGCCACGTGTACAATGCCATAGATTGGCACTACAAAAGGAAAATTACGGTAAGTCTTTCAAACTATTTTCCGTTTCCTTGGCACCAACATGTCAGCAAACTACCACATGTATACTGCCATAGATTGGCGCTGCTAAAAGAAAATTACGGTAAGTATTTGATAATATTTTCTGTTTTCCTGGCCCGAACATGAACGCATACTGCCATGTGTATGCTGCCATAGATTGGCACTACTAAAGGAAAATTACGGTAAGTATTTGATACTATTTCTGTTTTCCTGGTGCCATGGCAGCATACCACCACATGCAGGGGCGGCCCTACCATGTGTCCCAGCGGGTCCATTGGACCCAGGCAGAACATTGAGAGGGGCAGCACATTGAACTATGACCACATCTCTTTACCCAGAAAATTGACTACCAATTTTTTTTTTCCCAGCAGTTTTGTGTTATGATGACAACTGCCCCCTGAGTTGCTACGCCTACCCCATACGACCCTAGCTGTCCCCATACTGCCCTATCCTGCCTATATACTGCCCTAGCCTGTCTATATACTGCCCTAACCTGTCTATATACTGTCCTATCCTGTCTATATACTACCCTAGCCTGTCTATATACTACCCTAGTCTGTCCATATACTACCCTACCCACCCCTATACTGCCATAGCCTGTCCATATACTACCCTACCCGCCCCTATACTGCCATAGCACGCCCCTTGCGGGGTGGGGGGGGAGCAGCATTTTATTCTTGGACCCAGGCAGCACAATGTCTTGGGCCAGCCCTGACCACATGTACGCTGCCATAGATTGGCACTACTAAAGGAAATTTCCGGTAAGTATTTGATACCATTTTTCATTTTCCTGATGCCAAGATGACAACGTATTGCCAAGTGTACACTACAATAGATTGGGGTTACTAAAGGAAAATTACGGTAAGTATTTGACACCATTTTTCATTTTCCTGATGCCAACATATTGCCATGTGTACGCTGCAATAGATTGGCGCTACTAAAGGAAAATTACGGTAAGTATTTGACACCATTTTTCATTTTCCTGGCATAAACATGAAAGCATAATGCCACATGTACGCTGCCATAGATTACTAAAGCTGTTTGTCTTCCTATTGGAGACAGGGGAGTGTCATGAAATTAGCGGGCCCGTGTGCAAGCCCACACCGCACCGATAATCCCCGGCTGTCAACCAGGGACAGATCAGCCTTACGTGCAGTGTTGGTCAGAGCACTGTGGGCCCCCCACCCCTCGGGGCCCGTGTTCAGTGAACACCCTGCACCCATGGATGATACGCCACTGATTGGAGAGATTTATTCTGACCTCTTGTCACCAGGATGGCAAGGGAAGAAAAGTCCTAAATTCTCACCACAATTAGAAGAAGTCTTTCACCGAGGTCCCCCGCTCCGATGACGGCCATCGAAGGTGGGATTTTTAATCTGTTTTAGGCTCTGCTTAGACATAATTCTACCCCTCTGCTCCCATTATGGTTGCAACTTTATTTGGGTCCTCGGATTAAAAAAATTGAAGAACCCATCTAGAAGACACCTCTCTTCTTATTTCTATAACCTAGTGAAGAGGTGTTCTGTAGTTCACAGAGGTGAACTGGGCAGGGCAGCACAGGAAGTTATCAGCCCACTGGATTTCCATTAGGATCAACTGGTATTTTTTAAAATATCTTTTCGACTTTTAATGGTATATTAAACAGGGAGCAGAAATGAGACGTTCATTTATAGGGTTTACATACCCTTCAAGCATGATTCATGGCTTTATCCCTCACTGTCTGACTCTCGCTTACCTCCACCAAGAGCGCAAATTGCACGTAGTGCAATCAATGGTTAACCTAACCCCTGGGCTGGCCCCCCGTGTGCCGCTACTGCAAGTAATGAATGCCTCGCGTTGCCTCTAACCATCGCCCGTCTTCTCCTCTACCTGATTGGCTCTGTGATTTGAGTGGTTTTGTCATCCTTGATATTAATGACGACCTTTCTCTACAAGAGGAAGATTTCCTCGTTACCGTGCTCATCCATCGCTTTGGAGATACTGCCGTGGCCTAACGATTCCTACAGGGGAAGAATCAAGTTCTCCAGGCCCATCTCTATATGCGAGCAAGCCAATATTTCGTCTGAAGAGAAAGGGAGGCCGCGCATGACTTGTAATGCGTTCTGACACGACGTGACATTCAGAGAATCTTCATCGTATTATATTGAAAACGCGCTCTGACACTGAAAAAAGGAAAGCTCTCCCTGAACCTCCTCTGTCTTCTCCCGTCTATTGAAGGGTTCTCAGGCCTGGAATTTAATTGCTACTTGGCGGCCAGGAGTGAATTCCCAAGTTGAAGTTCCGTAGTGCTTTATTGCATCCACTGGGGCTTTTGTAAACTTTAGCTGAAGCGAAGAAAGGCAAGAGGTCAACGTGGCTTTTAGTGACTTGTATATACTTTATTCCCTACCTATTCTTGTATGTTGAATGTTCAACTCCACTGACTGTCTTCCACCTGAGTTCCTCAGGTCTTTATTAAATGCAATGGACAATCCACCTGGGGGAGCTCAACCATGATGATATAATGGCCAAAAATGGTCAATCTGGGAGGTTATCTCGCTACTGGAACCTCCAAGAGATATGATTATCAGGGATGGGCTGGGCCAGGGGGCAGGGTGGCAATTGCCCCCCAGGCCACCCTAACTTACATTCAAAATGGCTGATGGCCAGGGGCGAGCCACCAACTAACTGCAGGCAAGGGGGAGGGGGGCACCCAGGGCCGGCTGTGCTGATGGGCACTGGCGAGCCTGCATTGATGGGCACTGATCAGGTTGCATTTGATAGGCACTGGTGCGGCTGCATTGATGAGCACTGGTGCGGCTGCATTGATGGGCACTGGTGAGGCTGCATTTGCGGGCACTGATGAGCTGCATTGATGCATTATTTTTGTTAAACCTCCTATGTTTCCATTAACATTAAATTATGTTACCACATTGTATCATGTTTGTCTTGCTTCATAACATCAATATCTGTTCTAAAACCAGGTGGGCATGGATGGCGAGCTGATTCGGTGGTTCAATGGGCCACTTGACTGGACTTTCCCCCCCAGGCCTAAGGCTGCCAGCCCTCCCCTGGATTTCCTCATCTCGCCTTGGGTCTAACTATGTATGATGGGGCCCCACAGCAAAACCATCAAGGGCCCCGTTTAACTCTCGAATTTCCATCTTAAAGGCAATTTATCTAGCAGTATAGAATACACATTTTTATTTTTTATTATTAATCTTTATTCAGTTTTCTCAGTGTACATAAATAGACAAAAAAACAGTAAAAGTATAAATATTTCATTTCTTCCCCACCGTCCCTCCCCACCTCTTTCCCTTTCCAAGCTTCTCCCACTCATACTCTCTCACTCTAGGTGTTGGGGTCCTGACACTACTTCCTCCCTATTCCCACTCCACATCTTGTCGTTATTCACCCATCCTACGTCCCATTTGCTCCTGGCATTCAAACCACTTGGCGTCCTAAGGGGGGTAGCCCTTGCTGGCTAACCAGGGGTCCCATCTTTTTTTTAAAGTTATCAAAGTTGCCTCTCTTTATACTTATTCCCCTTTCTTTCTATAAAGTTTAGTCCTTTTCCATTCCTCGAGTGATAGTGGGATCGTCGACTGACCTTTTTGGGCTATCAGTCTCCTCGCTTGGAAGAGACAGCTCTGAATAGTGGCCTGTATAGGCCCTCCTGCTCCCATCAGTATACAATGTCTGGCATCTAATTCTAGAGTGGTCCTAAATGTTGAGTTGATGGTGTCGACTACCCACTCCCAGTACCCCTACAATTTCTGGAATCTCCACATCATGTGTAGGAGGTCATCCGTGTCCCGGCACCTAGGACACTTGTCGTCTTGCCTTTTTCTGAACCTGTGAAGTTTTTGAGGGATGGAATACACCATGTGTAGTAGAAAGAGTTGTCTCTGGGAGGGGGCCATCAACCCCCTCAAAAGCCAGGACCCATAGTCAGTAGGGAAGAGACTTCCCTGCAGCCCTCTCTAAAAGCCTCTGTCTTGGTTGGGTCTATCGCAGGCTTTTAAAATGTTGCCTATTTTCTACTTACTTGGCACAGGCTCATCTTATATATTTCACTAAAACAGGGGTCTCCAAACTCTCTAAACAAAGGGCCATTTTACTTTCATTTAGACTTTAGGGGGGCTGGGCAAGGGCCATTGGGAGTAGAAGGTGTCCTGGTATCCAGTGGGAGTAAACAATGCCATATCATTGGTGTCAATGGATAGAATAGTGCCCCAAGGGCCGAATAGAGGCAAGCAAAAGGCCGCAGTTTGGAGACCGCTGCACTAAAAGATTGAATAATATATTTCATTTGTGTATCCTAAAATTTAATTTAGTGCATTTTTTTTACTGAAATGTGTTTCGTAAACTGTTTTAATATCTTACCACTATTTTATTCTCTAGCGTGTCGGCTTTCAGAAATTATATAATGCTTGGCAGTGGTGGCTGGTGGGTTTTTCTTTTGGGGGGGGCAAACAACCACACTCCCCCCCCCCCCCCCCGGAAGGCCACAGGTGCGGCACTGCCACCACTCCTCCCCAGGTGGCCGGCCGGCGGGCTGTGGTGTCTTCGCCTCCTCCTGTGAGCAGCGGCTCCGGTGTCTGCTCCTTCAGGGGCTTCCTCCGCCGCGTGTCTCCTCTATCTTCCACCTAAGCACTAGGTACCCAGTAGGATCGCCTGATGCTTTGACCAACCGGGAAACCTCCTGATTGGCGGGGAGGAACCTTAGTGTGAAAAAATGAATTCACTATTGTCACACAACTGGGTGGGATCAAGGGAGCAGTGCCCACCTTTTTTTGAAGCCTTTTAGTGTCTTTAATCACGTGCTTCAAAACCCCCCCCCCCCACCATTGGAATCCATAGTTCGGCGCCCTGATATGTAGATCAGGGGGCCGGATGCATGGATAATGGGGGGGCACCGTGCGCCCTCTATAGACGGGCCTCCACTGATTGGGGTTTTTAACGAATCTTCAGGCCTAAAATGTCCCACAAAAGCAGCTCTGGCATGCAAAAGGGTTAAACAGAACACGAGCATTACCATTGAATACTATTGTCTTCTTCCAGATCCTCTTGTTTGTGGCATCTTTTCATCTTTACAAGTTAGCTTCTTCGTCCGATTATCAGATCTTATGCTCTCCTGATAAAACAAGCTGTAACAATCAGCCTACCAATTTTACGTCAATGTGGGAGATTCGCCCTATTGCGCCGTATCTTCTGTTTATCTGATGTGTTGCCGGATGTTCATTTTCTAGGAACAGAACAATGTGGTAAATGTCAGCGATGTGACATATGGGCTGATATTTATGTATAGGAAACAGAGAGGCCAGGCAGGACATAATCCTGACACGATACACATCAATAGTCATGGCATAGTCTGACGTGGCGCTCCTGCGTCTTCTACTGTCAGCATGGTGGGGGGATGACATCTTTGGCCGGTGGTGACGAGGCAGTTTAGCTAGTTAACATTAACAAAAAAGTC
Source organism: Glandirana rugosa (assembly GCA_018402905.1). NCBI lineage: Eukaryota > Metazoa > Chordata > Amphibia > Anura > Ranidae > Glandirana > Glandirana rugosa. Next base: position 934,451 of record BLSH010296693.1, read on the forward strand.
TTATATACAGTGCCTTGAAAAAGTATTCATACCCCTTGAAATTGTGAAGTGGAAGGAAAATGATAAATGTTTTACAAATAAATCTGTGAAACGTGTGGGGGGTATTTGTATGGCGCCCCCTGGAGTCAATACTTTGTAGAACCGCCTTTCCCTGCAATTACAGCTGCAAGTCTTTTTGGGGAAGTCTCTGCCAGCTTTGCCCATCTAGAGAGGACATTTTTTTCCTATTCTTCTTTGCAGAATCCCCCAAGCTCTGTCAGATTGGATGGAGGGCGTCTGTGATCAGCAATTTTCAAGTCTTGCCACAGATTCGCAATGGGATTTCGGTCTGGACTGTGACTGGGCCATTCTAACGCATGAATATGCTTTGATCTAAACCATTCCATTGTAGCTCTGGCTGTAGGTTTAGGGTCGTTGTCCTGCTGGAAGCAACAATTCTTTTTTTCAGATCCTCAGAGAGTTCTTTGCCATGAGGTGCCATGTTTAACTTCCAGTGAGCAGTATGAGAGCGATAACACCAAATTTAACACACCTGCTCCCCATTCACGCCTGAGACCTTGTAACACCAATGAGTCACATGACACCAGGGAGGGTAAATGGCTAATTGGGCCTAATTTGGACATTTTCACTTTTGTTGCCAGTGGTTTAGACATTAATGGCTGTGTGTTGAGTTATTTTGAGGGGACAGTAAATTTACACTGTTATACAAGCTGTACACTCACTACTTTACATTGTAGCAAAGTGTCAGCTCTTCAGTGTTGTCACATGAAAATATAGAATAAAAGATTTACACAAATGTGAGGGGTGTACTCACTTTGGTGAGATACTGTATTTGGTTCAGATGGTGCCAAGCGTGTGTGGTGGCAACCAGGTGAGGAGTACAAAGACAAGTGTGTGTTGCCTACAGTCAAGCATGGTGGTGGGAGTGTCATGGTCTGGGGCTGCATGAGTGCTGCCGGCACTGGGGATCTACAGTTCATTGAGGGAACCATGAATGCCAACATGTACTGTGACATACTGAAGCAGAGCTTCCCCTCCCTTCAGAGACTGGGCCGCAGGACAGTATTCCAACATAACGACCCCAAACACCTCCAAGACGACCATTGCATGGCTAAACAAGCTGGGGGTAAAGGTGATGGACTGGCCAAGCATCTCCAGACCTAAACCCTATTGAACATCTGTGGGGCTCCTCAAATGGAAGGTGGAGGAGCGCAAGGTCTCTAACATCCACCAGCTCAGTGATGTCGTCATGGAGGAGGGGAAGAGGACTCCAGTTAGGGTTGCCACCTGTCCAGGATTCACCCGGACAGTTCAGGTTTGGAATCATGTGTCCGGGTTTCAGACCTCCTGAAACCTGGACACATTATTCAGACTGGACTATGGCTTCCCAGCAGGGTTGCTGGTTGCAGTTGTGTAAGCGAAGAGTGTATGTTACACGCTCTTTGACATTGCCCAAAGCCAGCACTAATATCCCCCCCCCCTCGATCTACTCCTCTTCCTCCGGCCCCTACCCCTCTGTCTGCCCACACTCCAAGCCCCCTGTGCCTCAGAAAAGGAAAGTGGGGGCTGAAAATTTGAAGTCCAGACAGCCTCAGATACATCAGGATGAGAGGTGCTAGCTGCCAAGGGGTGAGTGAGCTCCCCATCCATCCCTGTCTGTGACTGAAGTCTCCTCCCTTCTCTCTCCTGTCTCTGAGTGAGTACACTAAGGTTAATCAGGGTTCTCAGAGCACCCCTTACATCAGAGTTCAGATGTAAAAGGGGAACTCTGTGAATTCAGATGTAAAGGGGCACTCTTGTGATTAACTTCACATGATTAGAAATGTTATTTAATTGCAAAATATGTGTATAGTTTATATTATGAAAAAAATTTGCTAAAGTGCTCAAGTGTTCCGGTTTGACTTGACGAAAAGGTGGCAACCCTAACTCCAGTGCCAACCTGTGAAGCTCTGGTGAACTCCATGCCCAAGAGGGTTAAGGCAGTGCTGGAAAATAATGGCGGCCACACAAAATATTGACACTTTGGGCCCAATTTGGACATTTTCACTTAGGGGTGTACTCACTTTTGTTGCCAGCGGTTTAGACATCAATGGCAGTGTGTTGAGTTATTTTGAGGGGACAGTAAATTTACACTGTTATACAAGCTGTACACTCACTACTTTACATTGCAGCAAAGTGTCATTTCTTCAGTGTTGTCACATGAAAAGATAGAAGAAATGTGAGGGGTGTACTTACTTTTGTGAGGTACTGTATATAGGGCAGTATCTGCGTAAACTGACTCTCTGCATCCAGGGTTATACGTTTATTCTAGGGTCGTCCTGATACCGGTATCGTTACTCATGCAAAAAGATGAATTAAATATTTACAGAAACGTGAGGGGTGCACTTACTTTTGTGAGATACTGTAAGGTCACAGCACAAAGCAACCCATATAGAACCCAACAGTTTGCGCCAAGCAGTGCCAGGACGAGGTGAAAAGGGCCAAAGCTGCCCCCCATTAGCTGAGAAATACACTCACCGGCCACTTTATTAGGTACACCTTGCCAGCAGCGGGTTGGACCCCCTTCATTCTTCGTGGCATCGATTCTGTTGGAAACAAAGTGGCGACAAATCTCTGCGATGATGGAGCTGTCGGTGGAATGGCACACAGGCGGGGTGTCTGGGGAAGTTTATGAAATGTGTCCATTCAGAAAAATCATCGCTCCGCGTGTCACCGCCATGATAAATACGGCCGAGCATCGCGATGAAAAATATCGCCTAATAGCTGATTAAACGGCGACTCGGTAACCTTGGCCCGGCAGACGGATGGTGCGCTAGGCCCCCTTTAGCTGATTTAATATCGACTCTCGTTTTTTTTTTCCCCACCCGGACGGGGGAGGTGATCGCTCACGGTAAATGTTTATTTTGGTCTCGGCTCGCGTTGAATATGTATAGGATCTTTATTTAAACAAGGAAGCCAACCCAGATAGCATCGGTATGTGTGTCAGCTCAGCGGGCCGCATCCTTGTTTAGTGGCCGCTGGATGTGCGCTTAATGCGAGAATAGATTTCCATAGATTAAAGGAGAGGTGAGGAATTATCTGGGAGCGAATGTAGGAGGATTCTATTAGTAACCTTTCTTTTTATTTAAAGAAAAGAAGCTGTTCAATTTATTAAAGCAGAAAGTTTTTGGAGTTTAACCCCTTCAGCCCCGGAAGGATTTCACACTTTAGGACCAGAGCACTTTTTTGCGATTCGGCGCTGCGCCGCTTTAACTGACAATTGCGCAGTCATGCGACGTTGTACCCAAACGAAATTTATGTCCTTTTTTTCTCCACAAATGGAGCTTTCTTTTGGTGGTATTTGATCACCGCTGCGTCATTTCTGACCACCGCTATAAACAAAAGAAGAGCGACAATTTTGCAAAAAAACCCAAATGTCTTACTTTTTGCTAAAATACAAATCCAAAAAAAAAATATAAAAAAACATTTTTTTCATCGGTTTTGGCCGATTTATTCCTCATATTTATGGTTAAAAAAAAATCGCAATCGGCGTTTATTGATTGTTTTGCGCAAAAGTTGCCGTGTTTACAGATGCTGAGAATTAATTTCTGGGGTTTTTATTTATTTATTTATATTTTACAAGTAATGGCGGTGATCTGCGATTTTTAGCGGTACTGCGATATTGCAGCGGACATGTCGAACCATTTTGACACTTTTTTGGGACCATTGGCATTTATACAGCGATCAGTGCTATAAAAATGCACTGATTACTGTGTAAATGCCATTGGCAGTGAAGGGGTTAACCTGCAGGGGGCGCTCTAAGGGTTAACTGTGTTCCCTGGGCGTGTTCTAACTGTATGGGGGCTGGGCTGGCAGGGGGAGGGGAGTGATCACGGCTTCCATATAGAGGAAGGCTGTGATCACAGCCCTTCCCCCTCTCACAGAACGGAGATCCGTGTTTACATGCACGGATCTCCATTCTTTCACTCGGGGGGGCATCGCAGGTAGCCGGCGGAGATCGAGTCCTCCCTATCCACTCCCTGCCCCCCCCCCCGGACACAGTGAGCGCGCTCACAGTGCATGATCTCGCAGCCGCCGTCATATGATGCAATATCTAACTACCTTGTCGCCGTCAACCTGCGGTTGGCGGTCGGCAAGTGGTTAAAGGAGTCGTAAAGGCAGAAGGTGCTTTCTATGCATTAAGATAAAAAAAACTTTCTGTGTGTAGAATCCCCCCCAGCTAGGGGCAGACTGACAACCCATGGGGCCCCGGGCAAAAGAAGATCATGGGGCCCCCCTGTGTCCCCGTCCACACTCAAGCCAAACAAAACACTACCTACTTATTGCACTGCACCCACATTACATACATTCGCCCCTACAGGAAAGGTGTCCTGAGTGCCCACGCTGGCGTGCCCCTGTCAGGCGAGGTACCGGAGCTCACTGGAACTGGTCCAGCACTGGGCTCCAGGATCAGCACAGATTCCTTTTGACTGAAGTACCAGGAGCCTCTCATGGGGCCCCCTACTCGCCAAGGGCCCTCGGGCACTGCCCGAGTGCCCTTATGATCAGTCCGCCCCTGCCCCCAGCACTCCCCTAATTACTTACCTGAGCCCCAGCTCTCTCCAGCGAGCTCCACGAGTGTCTTAGAGGTCCAGGACTCTCCTCCTGATTGGCGGAGACACAGCAGAGGTGGGGGAGGAGGGCCTGAATGGATACACAAATCTGTGACTCGGCTCGGGTGACCCCATAGGAAGCTGCTGGCTGAGGGGGCACTTAATAGGAGGGAGGGCCCAGGAGCAGCAAAGAGGGACCTGAGAAGAGGAGGATATGGGCTGCTCTGTGCAAAACAATTACACAGAGGAGGTAAGTATAACATGTTTGTCGTCACATGCGATCTCTCTGCGATGCGATCTCAGCCATAGAGATAGTGTGGCTGAGATGGCATTGCAATCGGATCAAACTCGCACATGACTCTTTTTGTTCGCAGGGTCAGAATCGCATTGGTTTAGACCATGCGATCCGATTCCTGTGCAAGTTTGCAGATCGCACTGCGATATGCAAACTGAAAAGGGGGTGTCGTTAACCAATTGCCAACCGCCCGCCGTAACGCGATGGCGGCAAAGTGGCTCGCTATCACAAACCGCCATCACCTGACAGCGGCCGCGATAACGAGTATTGTGAGCGCGCGCACACTCACTGTGTTCGGGAGGGTCAGGGAGCGGGTAGGGGGGACTCAATCGCCGCTGACTACCCGCGATGGCTTCCCGCAGTGAAAGAACGGAGGTCCGTGTATGTAAACACGGATCTCCGTTCTGACAGAGGGGGAAGGGCTGTGATCACAGGCTTCCTGTATATGGAAGCCGTGATCACTCCCTTCCCCCTGCCAGCCCTGCCCCCATACAGTTAGAACACACTGAGGGAACACAGTTAACCCTTAGAGCGCCCCCTGTAGTTTAACCCCTTCACTGCCAATTGCATTTACACAGTAATCAGTGCATTTTTATAGCACTGATCGCAGTATAAATGTCATTGGTCCCAAAAAAGTATCAAAATGGTCCGACATGTCCGCCGCAATATCGCAGTACCGCTAAAAATCGCAGATCGCCGCCATTACTAGTAAAATATAAAAAAATATTTAAAAACCCCAGAAATTAATTCTCATCATTCATAAACACGGCAACTTTTGCGCAAACCAATCAATAAACGCGATTTTTTTTTTACCAAAAATATGAGGAAGAATATAAAACGGCCAAAAAGCAATTAAAAAAAATGTTTTTTTATAAATTTTTTGGGATTTGTATTTTAGCAAAAAGTAAGAAATATTGGTTTTCTTGCAAGATTGTCGCTATTTTTTTGTTTATAGCGGTGATCAGAAATGACGCAGAGGGGATCAAAAACCACCAAAAGAAAGCTCTATTTGTGGGAAAATAAGGACGCAAATTTAGTTTGGGTACGACGTCACACGACTGCGCAATTGTCAGTTAAAACGATGCAGTGCCAAATCGCAAAAAGTGCTCTGGTCCTAACATGGGAAATCCTTCCGGGGCTGAAGTGGTTAAGTGATACCTTTTATTGTCCAACTTATTGGAGTTGTTGAAGATACAAGCTTTCGGGATAACGCAAGTCTCTTCGTCAGGTTTTATACTTTCCCTGGGATCGGAGTTATTGCAAAAGCTTAGGTTCTTGGACGTGTTCACAAATGTCTGACGCAGATCAGCCCTAGTTGCACCCTCTCACCTTGTGACTTGCTGCAAACATACAATCTTGTAGTCTGATCACTGGGGGGGGGACTAGGGAAATACTTCCTCCTTACCTGTAGGTAAAATGAATATCTCCTAAACCTGTACAGTTTAGGAGCTATTCCCCCTGCAAGCGCCAAACTTTTCTGGAGACCTTGAAGGAGAGACGGGCTCCCGCGCACATAAAGACGGGTGACGTCTTGCGGCTTTGGCCACTCACGGCGCCCGGAGCCGCTTACCCAGAAGGATCATCCGAGGGAAGATGTCAGCTCCCTCTGCGGGGACTGAGCAGCTCTGACGGAGGGAACACAGTTAACCCTTAGAGCGCCCTCTCCAGGTTAACCCCTTCATTGCCAATGGCATTTACACAGTAATCAGTGCATTTTTATAGCACTGATCGCTGTATAAATGCCAGTGGTCCAAAAAAGTGTCAAAATGGTCTGACATGTCCGCCGCAATATAAAAATTGCAGATCGCCGCCATTACTAGTAAAAAATAAATAAATAAACACCCCAGAAATTAATTCTCATCACCCGTAAACAGGGGAGGGCTGGCAGCCTTAGGCCTGGGGGGCAAGTCCAGTCAAGTGGCCCATTGAACCACCGAATCAGCTCGCCATCCATGCCCACCTGGTTTTAGAACAGATATTGATGTTATGAAGCAAGACAAGTGTGATACAATGTGGTAACATCATTTAATGTTAATGGAAACATAGGAGGTTTAACAAAAATAATGCATCAATGCAGCTCATCGGTGCCCACCAATGCAGCCTCACCAGTGCCCATCAATGCAGCCGCACCAGTGCCTATCAAATGCAACCTGATCAGTGCCCATCAATGCAGGCTCGCCAGTGCCCATCAGCACAGCCGGCCCTGGGTGCCCCCCTCCCCCTTGCCTGCAGTTAGTTGGTGGCTCGCCCCTGGCCCCTGCTTCCTTCCCACACAAGAAGAAAAAAGTGTGAGCGGGCAGGGGCCATCGGCCATTTTGAATGTAAGTTAGGGTGGCCTGGGGGGCAATTGCCACCCTGTCCCCTGGCCCAGCCCTCCCCTGTCCGTAAACGTGGCAACTTTTGAGCAAACCAATCAATAAACACCGATCGCGATTTTTTTTTAACAAAAATATAAGGAAGAATATAAATCGGCCAAAACCGATGAAAAAAAAATGTTTTATAGCAGCAATCAGAAATGACGCAGAGGGGATCAAATACCACCAAAAGAAAGCTGTATTTGTGGGGAAAAATGGACGCAAATTTCGTTTGGGTGCAACGTCGCACGACCGCGCAATTGTCAGTTGAAGCGACGCAGCGCCGAATCGCAAAAAGTGCTCTGGTCACGCACTCCGGTGCAGCCCATATTGCTAACAGAACTGACCCGATCTGGGGGTCACAGACTGTGTGTGAGTTATGCCCCCGGGCCTGGAAAATGCCAGCTGTCCATCCATGCTCTATTGCAGCTGTCTTGAGGATATCTTTAAATGGCTTGAATCTGCCCCCTAGGGATGTACAGGGATAGCCCCTGCCATACTTGCTTTGCCACAAGGTCCTGTTGACCACAACCGGGACTGAACTAGGAACAACCACACGCCATACCTTCCCAAGCCATTACCCCTCACCCCTTCATCCTTACCCCCTCGTCCTTAATTGCCCTATAGAGTGGTAGGCTGGACTGTCTCACGGACTAACCACAAATTTACCGGGCTTGTGCAATAGCATGTGCGATGATGGATGTGCGTCTGTGGTAGTGCTTGGGTAGCACGACAACGTTGTCATATTTCTAATCATTGGTGCTTAGCTACTTATTACTTTTGTGTAATCAATAAAGTTTTTTCTATATTTGAAAATGACCAAATTGCCCCTCTTTGGTGAAGCCTTGGGGCACTAGTCCAAAGTATTCATACCCTTTGAAATTCTGCAGAACCTCCAGGCACCCCCTCGTTTTTTACATTCTAAAATGTAAAAAGCAAAACTAATAATTTTTTTCATAACACAGCAGCAAGTAAAACCCGTAGGACACCCAACGTTAGAGGTGATTTAGTCCTCCAAAGCAAATAAACCTTTGCATATCGGTACTGATTAGTATTTCAGCATTTCTCTTCTCCCTCACTTTCTCTCCATCGGCTAACATGACCCCAGTGCTGAGGAGAGGGGCAAACAAGGACATCTTTGGGCACCCAGCATCCTGCTTATCAACCTATGATGTCATCTGTGGTTGGCTGGTCCACGCGGTGCCCAAGGGTTTTGATGCTGCACAATAAAAATCTTCAACTTTGTGTAATGCAAAGGCAGGCTTGATCTATCCTCTGGCTTGTTGACTATCTTTGAGCAATTTGGGGCACTTTTTAGGCATTTTGCCAAGGCACGCCTGAAGAACCCTTAAGGCAGTGTTTCTCAACCCTGTCCTCAAGTACCCCCAACAGGCCATGTTTGCAGGTTTTCCTTTATCTTGCACAGGTGCTTTAAATCAGAGTCAATGGTTTGGTATTTTGGACAGCTATTTTATCTAAGAGAAGTTCCCAAAACATGGCCTGTTGGGGGTACTTGAGGACAGGGTTGAGAACCACTGCCTTAAGGCACCCAAGGGTGCCCTGGAACCCAGGGGTAGGCAACCTGGGGCCCTCCAGCTGTTGCAGAACTACAAGTCCCATCATGCCTCTGGGAGTAATTGTTACTGCCAGCCTTGCAATGCCTCATGGGAAATGTAGTTCCACAACAGCTGGAGGGCTACTGGTTGCCTACCCCTGCTGGAACCCTGGTTGAAAAAGGCTGCCATAGACCTAAATGAGCAGGTAACATGTTCAATACAGGGGGAGCCCCACAACTACTGAGGGTTTCTAAGTTCTCTGGAGTTGGGCTTTAACCAGTTCCTCACTGGTTCGCGTACATTTACTGCTGCAGAGTGGCAGCGCCCTGCGAATCGCCGGCTTTAGGCGGTGCGCTCTCGTGCCCGCCACACTCTGCAGGAGCGTGCCCGCGGCTCAGGTGGACCCGATGTCCACTGGCGAGCCGTGATTGTTTAGGAGAGGAGAAACACAGCGGTTCCCCGAACTGTCAGGCAGCATGTGAGAGATCTACTGATCCCTGTCACTGGGATCAGTTAGATCTCTGGTGCCCCTGACAGCCCAGCCCCCTCACAGTTAGAACACGCCCAGGGAACACAGTTACCCCCTAGATCCCCCCCCCCCAGGTTAACCCCTTCACTGCCAATGACATTTATACAGTAATCTAAGTTTCTGATCGCTGTATGAATGTCATTGGTCCCAAAAAAGTGACAAAAATGTCCGACATGGCCGCCGCAATGTCGCAGTCCTGATAAAAATCGCAGATCGCCGCCATTACCAGTAAAAAAAAAAAATTGTAAAGACAACCAGAAATAAATTCTCATGGTTTGTAAACGCGGCAACTTTTGAGCAAACCAATCAATAAACCCCAATTTCGTTTTTTTTTAAGGAAGAATATAAATCGGCCAAAACTGATGAATAAATTAGTTTTTTTTATTTGTATTTTAAGCAAAAAGTAAGAAATATTGTTTTTTTTTTTTTTTTGCAAAATCGTTGCTCTTTTTTTGTTTATAGCGGCAATCAGAAATGACGCACGGGGATCAAATACCACCAAAAGAAAGCTCTATTTGTGGGAAAAAAAGGATGCCAATTACGTTTGGGTACAACGTCGCACGACCGCGCAATTGTCAGTTAAAGCGACGCAGTGCCGAATCGCAAAAAGTGCTCTGGTCCTAACGTGGGAAATCCTTCCGGGGGTGAAGTGGTTGACTGAACAGCGTGGAGCTTCAGAACATTGATCCACACACATTTATTTTAACTTACTTTTCACAATGCAAGGCCGGTGACGGGAACTAAGACCGCCGGGCTGCTGGGCCCAAAACCCAACGTGCCATGAAAAGCGATCGCACATTGTATGCGTAATGAGGGAGCAGTGGAAATGTTTTTGCTGTGTTTTTGTACCGCCGCCAGCAGTTTCTGGATGAGATTTCCCTGAATGCGGAATTTTGCCATAGAAAGTGGGCGCTGCGCGGATCAGCAGATGGGCTGGCACCGGCGCATGTGTGTCCAGCTCTCCGCAGCTTCGGTGTGCCGGTCTGCAGTAAACCATCCCTGGCCGTTTTCTCAAACATTCCTGCAAGCTGAGCGGCACGCACTTCACGGTTTAGTTTTGATTCAGTCCAGATGAGATGTTCAGAGTCTCAGAAATCTGACCACCCAAACCCCCAAGAGATACAGAGGTGTAACCATAGACTGGGCCGTCGGTCCTTCAAATCACCCATGACGAGGTGTAGACAAGAATCGGAACGTTTTGTCATTATTAGGAATGTGCTCAGGCGTTCCGTTCACCAACACCGTTGTGTCTTGTAGTGAAGTAGGGGCCAGAAGGAGAAATGTCAAGAAAAATTCCCAGATCAACTTTACTGAGTGTATACCCTATATGGGGCTCTGTATACCCTATCTGGGGCTCTGTATACCCTATCTGGGGCTCTGTATACCCTATCTGGGGCTCTGTATACCCTATCTGGGGCTCTGTGTACCCTATCTGGGGCTCTGTGTACCCTATCTGGGGCTCTGTATACCCTATCTGGGGCTCTGTGTACCCTACCTGGGGCTCTGTATACCCTATCTGGGGCTCTGTATACCCCTATCTGGGGCTCTGTATACCCGATCTGGGACCCTGTATACCATATCTAGTGGCTCTGTATACTCCTATCTGGGGCTCTGTATACCCTATCTGTGACCCTGTATACCCTATCTAGTGGCTCTGTGTACCCTATCTGGGTCTCTGTGTACCCTATCTGGGTCTCTGTGTACCCTATCTGGGGCTCTGTATACCCTATCTGGGGCTCTGTATACCCTATCTGGGACTCTGTATACCCTATCTAGTGGCTCTGTATACTCCTATCTCGGGCTCTGTATATCCTCTCTGGGGTTCTGTATACCCTATCTGGGGCTCTGTATACCCTATCTGGGGCTCTGTATACCCTATCTGGTGACTGTATACCCTCTCTGGGACTCTGTATACCCTATCTGGGACTCTGTACACCCTATCTGGTGACTGTATACCCTATCTGAGACTCTGTATACTGCAAACTGGGGCTCTGTATACTGCTATATGGTGGTTTTGTATACCCTTACCTGGTGCTATGTATACTGCTATATGGTGACTCTGTATACTGCTATCTGGGACCCTGTATACCCTATCTGGTGACTGTATACCCTATCTAGGACTCTGTATACCCTATCTGGGAGCCTGTATACCCTATCAGGGGCTCTGTATACCCTATCTGGTGACTGTATACCCTATCTGGGACTCTGTATATCCTATCTGGGACTCTGTATACTGCTATCTGGGACTCTGAATACTGCTATATGGTGACTGTATTCTGCTATCTGGGCTCTGTATACTGCTATCTGGGGCTCTGTATACTGCTATATGGTGATTCTGTATACTGCTATCTGGGCTCTGTATACTGCTATCTGGGGCTCTGTATACTGCTATATGGTGATTCTGTATACCCCTATCTGGTGCTATGTATACTGCTATATGGTGACTCTGTATACTGCTATATGGGGCTCTGTATACTGCTATCTGGTGCTCTATATACTCCTATCTGGTAACAGGATGCATTAAAAACAGGGGTTTAATTTGCACACATTTGCAAATACATGCGTAAGCTGCAGAGCCACTTCACTGCCCCCCAGTATTATCTGCAGTCCTAACTCTGTCAATTTTTGAATTTAAATAGTAGGAGCACATATATAATAATGGATCGGCAGGTAAGCCTGGAGAGAGCCCAACCCTCCTTAAAAAAACAGGGGCGCTCTGGACGCCCAGCACATAGCACCATGCCAGCGAAGGTGTACAGTGCATCCCTCAGCAATATGCCAACATTACAAACTCAAATCAGTAGGAGAAACCTACTTGTGGGGGGGCAAGGATCCCAACCCCTCTGGGAATGTAAGTTTCTGAGAAAGGTGAAGACAGCTGTTTCTTCTCCATACAGCACAGATCAGGACCATGGACAGCAGGAAAGATATTCACATTTCTTTGCAGGGAAATATTGTTTGTTTTAGCAAGTGGTGATTGTAGCCATATTAGTGCAATTGCAACAGAGAAAATTGAGTTCTGTCCGTGATACTTTTTTTATTTGCATCAACATACAAGCTTTCGGGGTGTTTCCCCTTCTTTAAGGTCCAAGCAGTTCCTCCACCCCATGTCTTTATGGACCTTGCTTTGTGCAGTGGTCCAAATCATTTGGTGGAGGGGGGATTATGGTGCGGGGGTTGTTTTGCAGGAGTTGGGCTTGGCTTTTTCTAGTGAAGGGAACTCTTAAGGTGTCAGCACACCAAGACATTTTGGACAATTTCCTGCTCCGAACTTTGTGGGAAGAGTTTGGGGATGGCCCCTTCCTGTTCCTTCCTGCAACATGACTGCGCACCACTGCACAAAGCAAGGTCCATAAAGACATGGATGAGCGAGTTTGGGGTGGAGGAACGTGACTGCCTGCACAGAGTCCTGACCTCAACCCGTTAGAACACCTTTGGGATGAATTTAGAGCGAAGACTGCAAGCCAGGCCTTCTCATCCAACATCAGTGCCTGACCTTACAAATGTGCTTCTGGAAGAATGGCAAACATTCTCATAGACACTCCTAAACCTTGTGGACGGCCTTCCCAGAAGAGGTGAAGCTGTTATAGCTGCAAAGGATGGGCCAACTCAACATTGAACCCTACAGACCAAGACTGGAATGCCATTAAAGTTCATGTGCGTGTAAAGGGAGGGGTCCCAATACTTTTGGTAATATAGTGTATGTATTGCACACTCAGCAAAATACTTGTTTTCACCTTTTTTCACCCCTTGTTGCATCTCAGTGATGGCAGATCTGCAGCCTCCTTGCAGCCTCTTTCTGTCTACATGCATTCCAGCAATGCCTGCATGGGGTTTCCTGATGGTGAACCATAGGTCCAGTGGACCATATCTGTGTAATGTGTGTTAAAGCAACCGCTTGTAGTCTACATCAGATGCCTGTGTGGCAGGGTGCCAATGCAGGATGGCAATTGGGACATTGGAATAGAACATTGTCACCAGTGGTGGCTGGTGTTTTTTTGTTTGGGGGGAGCAATCCCCCTCCCCGAGACACCTCAAAACCCCCCACCACCGCTTTCTGCCGGTTGGTCCACCGACACTTGCCGCATCTAGGCCGTGGCATTTGCGGGGATCGGGCATCGGCAGGCATCCGAGGAGCAGGGATTGGGCATTCGAGGAACAGCGGGGATCGGGGCAACAGGCAGCAGTGGGGATCAGTCATCAGCAGGCATCTGAGGAGCCGCAGAGATCAGGGCAACAGGCAGCAGCGGGGATCGGGCATGAGTGGGCATCCAAGGAGCCGCAGGGATCGGGGCAACAGGTAGCGGTGGGGATTGGGCATCAGCAGACATCCGAGGAGCCGCAGGGATCAGGGCAACAGGTAGTGGCGGGGATTACGAATCAGCGGGCATCCGAGGAGCCGATGGGATCAGGGCAACAGGTAGCGGCGGGGATTGGAGCATCAGCGGGCATCCAAGGAGCCACGGGGTTCGGGGCATCCAGGCATCGGGTACCGGCTCTTCAACTCCTCGCTTCCACCGTGCGTCTCCTCCCCTCCTCCTAGGCAATAGGATTGCCTGTTCTTTCGGCCAAATGGGTGATGGGTATCAGACCCGCTTCCCGATTGGCCGGCAGGAGGATCAGTGTTGCAACAGCGAACATGCCCACCCTATTTTGAAGCCTATTAGAGCCTCTGGCTCTAACCCGTGCTTCAAAAAACACCCCCTGCCCACCCCCGCCATAGGAATTAATGCGCCCAGCGTCCTGAATGGGGCCAGGCACATGGATAGGGAGGGCGGCGGGGCATGGATAGGGGGGCTGTGCCCGTGCGCCCACAATGGACGGGCCGCCCCTGGTTGTCACCCTATAACAGGAAGTGCCTGAACGAGGACCTTCATGGCAGGATCGCCGGGGATTACCTTACTGAAAACTGCAGATTTTAAAAGATTGTTTGATTTATGGGATTTATTAATGAGAATTGACATCCGCTGCACCGATGCAGCCATTGCTCCCGCTTTTCACGCGGCCGCACAGCAGCGGGTCCTTATTACAAGATCTGATAGAGAGTGAAATCTGTGTTACGGCGAGCGAGGCGACATTTGTATTATCTGCACAGAGCGGCGGAGATATTGATGAAGGCGCTCTTCACAGACAGATAAGATGTCTATCCTTTGGTCGCATTGTACCCTGGGCTGTAACGCAGCTCGGCGCCGTAATCTCAGCCGTTTTCATTTTCCTGCTGCAGGTGATGGGTTCACCCGACAGATCCTCGTTTGCTTCGGAGTGGAGGGGGAGGTGGCGGATGGGCGACGCGGTGACCTTTTCCAGAGCATCGTCCCCTCGGAGCGCCGTTCAGGGAAACGTCCCCTTCAAGACTTTTTAATAAAGTGGTTTGGCAGACAATAGGCAGCGAGAGGGATGTGTGCGAGATTAATCGCCCCGCTAAACTGCAAACACACTTTGTGTTCAATCACTGTCACCTCCCTCGTGGCTGCGAGCTGCGGCGGCGCGGTATAAACGGTCCTGTGACAGATGTGTTTGTAACTCTGATATCATACTTAACAGCGTGATCACCTGGGTGTCACCGCAGGGGGGGGGGGGGAGACGATTGCCGCTCGCTCCCTGTTATCCGCTCTAAACGCACAACAAGGACCCCTTCGTGGACAACTCTGTTTTGGGGTGCAGGGGAGGATTCTGGGTAACGGGGGTCGCCTCAGTATAGGCTGCCATGATCTGCAGTGTAAAGACGATTCTATTGCTGAGAAATATTAATCTTTCTGGTCAGGGTCACACTCGTGTTTCTGCATTTTTACTCATTTTTTTATGCATTTTTCAGCTCGCTCCCATTGGGGTTGATTTACTAAAGGCAGATAGGCTGTGCACTTTGCAAGCGCAGTTGCTCCAGAGATTAGTAAATGAGGTGAAGCTTTACATTGCAAAGAATGCCCAATCACGTGCAAGGAAAATTTTAACTACTTAAAGTGGAGTTCCACCCACAAATACATCTTTATATATTTCTAATCCTCTATTCATGACCTTTGGGAAAAAAATGTATGCTCACCCTAAGTGCCCTGTTACTATGTGGTCCCTGTAATTTTCCACTTTCTGATCCGCGGCACTCCACATCACTTCCTGCCTTGCCTGGGCTCATGGGAGATGTGAGTCATTATTTCCCATGAGTCAGTGGGCATCCCTGAGCTGTAAAATCGAGTTATTTCCAGACAGGAAATGGCGAGATTTTGTGGAGGGGAGAGACGTATTATCTATGTTGCCATTACAATGGGGCGGGACCTTCCGCCCTTGCTGGGGGACTTTCCTCCGTGACTTGTTGCTATGCGGTCCCTGTAATCTTCCACTTCCTGATCCTCAGCAATCCACATCACTTCCTGCCTCTCCTGGGCTCATGGGAGATGTGAGTCATAATTTCCCATGAGTCAGTGGGCATCCCTGAGCTGTAAAATCGAGTTATTTCCAGACAGGAAATGGCGAGATTTTGTGAAGGGGAGAGATGTGTTATCTATGTTGCCATTACAATGGGGCGGGACCTTCCTCCCTTGCTGGGGGACTTTCCTCCGTGACTTGTTGCTATGCGGTCCCTGTAATATTCCACTTCCTGATCCACGGCACTCCGCATCACTTCCTGCCTCGCCTGAGCTCATGGAAGATGTGAGTCATCATTTCCCATGAGTCAGTTGGCATCCCCGAGCTGTCAAATCGCGTCATTTCCAGATAGGAAATGACGCAATTTTGTGGGGGGGAGAGACATGTTATCTATATTGCCATAACAACGGGACGGGACCTTCCTCCATGCCCTGTTGCTATGTGGTCCCTGTAATCTTCCACTTCCTTATCCGCGGCACTCCGCATCACTTCCTGCCTCGTCTGGGCTCATGGGAGATGTGAGTCATCATTTCCCATGAGTCATTGGGCATCCCTGAGCTGTAAAATTGCGTTATTTCCAGACAGGAAATTACACTATTTTGTGGGGGGGGGGGAGACATGTTGTCTATGTTGCCATAACAACGGGGCAGGACCTTCCTCCGTTGATGCCCATTGTTATGGCAACGAGACATACACTCAAGATAAAGAGGTGCATGCTGGTTACCCAGCATGCACCTTATCCAGGAAGAGACTCGAGGAGGGTGCGAGTGGGCTTCACATGCCCACAGCTAAGATGGGAACTCCCAGTAAAGTAAAAATCAGCAAAATAAATAGGAAGACTACCCGGATTTATAGCTATCAATTACTTTATTTATGTAATGAATACTAAATAGGTGGATATCAAGAAAACAAAAAAAATGATGTGCCATAACAACGGGGCGGGACCTTCCTCCGTCGCTACCCATTGTTATAACAACGAGACCTACACTCAAGATCGAGAGGTGCATGCTGGTTTACTCAGCATGCACCTTATCCAGGAAGAGGATCGAGGGTGTGAGGGGGCTTCACATGCCCACAGCTAAGATGGGAACTCCCAGTAAAGAAAAAATCAGCAATGTAAGTACAAAATAAATAGGAAGACTACCCAGGTTTAAAGCTATCAATTACTTTATTTGTGTAATGAATACTAACTAGGTGGATGCCAGAAAAAAAAAAATGATGTGGGCGGAACTCTGCTTTAAGGCTTTAACCACTTTATCCACTCGTTTTTTTGTTTATTAAAAGTCAGCAGCTAAAAAAGGTGTAGCTGCTGACTTTTAATTAACAGTAACTTACCTGTCTCCCGGTCCAGCAATGGCTGCGCCCGAAGCCTCTCTGGTCTCCCCCCTCCTCCCGACGGCCCCGCCATTCCTAGTGTGGGCACCCGGCCCGGCTTCCTCTCCCCCCCAGTGTCCGTGAGGTGACTGAGCGGCTGAAGCTGCTCACTCTGCTCCATAACATGGCAGGGCGGAAATGACGTCACACGTCGCTTCCGCCCAACGGTCTTAAAGGGCCCATTTTTTTGCATTTTACTGTAAATATGAGATGTGTGGGGAGGGGAGGTCTTTTTGACCCCCAGATCTCATATTTAAGAGGTCCTGTCATGCTTTTTTCTATTACAAGGAATGTTTACCCGGGCCTCCGAGGGTCATAGAAATGACTGGTGAGCAGATGGTCACCAGTCATCTCCCTGATCAGCTTTCGCCAGCGAGGGATTCGTTCTCCGGGTCGCCGATCGCACGGGTGGGTCCGGAGAAGCACAGGAGGGCGGCGGGAGGGGGGTTGTCCCCCCAGCGATCTAAAAGAACGGTCAAGTGGCTGGACTGCCGCTATATTCGTTCTTTTGGTGCACAGAATCGCCGGCTTAAAAAAAACGATATCTGAATGGCGCCTGTAGCTGCACCCATCATTCAGATATCACCACTTAAAATCAATGACGTCCACCCTGTGGGAAGTGGTTAATGGGAGATCTGGTGTCTAAAAGACCTCAGATCTCACATTTACACTTAAAAGCAATAAAATAAATGAATAAATAAATAAAAGGTCGCTTTTATCTGAAAGAGGACCGCCCGCCATTGCAGAGGATACCGGGGTTATGGCAGCTATCTGTTGCCATAACAACGGTATTCAGCGTCGTATATGGAGGTATATCGTGTATTCACCATGGTATATGGTGGTCCGGAAGTGCTTAAAAAAACTGCATTTTTGCTTGCACGTGATTGGACGATGGAAGTCAGCAGAGCTCCCCCAAAGAGTGCAACTGCACTTGCAAAGTCTGCTTGCCTTTCGTAAATCAGCCCCAGAGTGTTGCCCTGCGTCTTTTTTCCAAGTCGCACAGAAACGCGTTGCATAGGTGTGAACAGGCCTCATAAACAATAATGGGATTCCTCTTCCCACGCTGCCAAATTGCACAGGTTTAGGCCCCGCTCACAATAATGCGATCTCTCCTGGGGATGAGCAGGCCAGAGTTGGCAGGGTGGTACACGCCGTGCATCAGCAGCAGAGGGGGGGGGCGCAATTCTGTATCTTTGTTCTGGGCACTGGGTGATCTTGTCCTGGTGCTGGCCCGAGGAAGATCCAAATGCCCTACAGCGGAATGTGACAGCTCTTTTGGGAATGTCTACTGTCTGTGCTGGCCCAGCTCTCTGCCCTGACCTACTAACTTGTATGTAGCTCCTGGGTAAGAAGTGAAGGGGAATACTGTAGAACCCTGGTGCAAAACATGCAGCCCACTGGCTCTCTGTGCGTGGACCTCAAGCTACTGGCCACTGACACAAAAGTTTAGGGCTATTATTGCATCCACCGACACCAATGTTGGGAGTTATTATTGGGTCCACCGACACCGGTGTTGGGAGTTATTATTGCACTCACTGACACCAAAATTGGGAGTTATTATTGCACTCATGACCTCAATGCTGGGGGTTATTACTCCCACTGACACCAATATTGGGGGGTTATTATTGCACCCACTGACACAAATGCTGGGGGTTATTATTGCATGCATTGACATCAATGCTGGGGGTTATTATTGCACTCATTGACACCAATGTTGGGGGTTATTATTGTGTCCACTGACACCAATTTTGGGGCCTGTCATTGCATCCACTGACACCAATGTTGGGGGTTGTCATTGCATCCACTGACACCAATGTTGGGGGTTATTATTGTGCCCACTGACACCAATGTTGGGGGTTATTATTGTGTCCACTGACACCAATGTTGGGGGTTATTATTGTGTCCACTGGCACCAATGTTGGGGGTTATTATTGCATTCACTGACACCAATGTTTGGGGTTATTATTGCGTTCACTGACACTAATGATGGGGGTTGTTATTGAGTCCACTGACACCGATGTTGGTTATTATTGTGTCCTCTGACACCAATGTTGGGGGTTATTATTTCACTCATGACCTCAATGCTGGGGGTTATTGCTCCCACAGACACCAATGTTGGGGGTTACTGTTGGGGCCACTGACTCCAATGATAGGGGTTATTATTGCACTCACTGACACCAATGTTGGGGGTTATTATTACCAAAACTGACACCAATGCTGGGTGGTTATTATTGCACCCACTGACACAAATGCTGGGGGTTCTTATTGCACTCACTGACACCAATGTTGGGGGTTTTTATTGCGTCCACTGACACAAATTTTGGGGGCTGTCATTGCATCCACTGACACCAATGTTGGGGGTTATTATTATGTCCACTGACACCAATGTTGTGGGTTGTTGTTGCATCCACTGACACCAATTTTGGGAGCTGTCTTTGTATGCACTGACACCAATGTTGGGGGTTGTCATTGCATCCACTGACACCAATGTTGGGGGTTATTATTGTGTCCACTGACACCAATGTTGGGGGTTGTCCTTGCATCCACTGACACCAATGTTGGGGGTTATTATTACATCCACTGACACCAATGTTGGGGGTTATTATTGTGTCCACTGACACCAATGATGGGGGTTATTATTGCGTCCACTGACATCAATGTTGGGGGTTATTATTGTGTCCACTGACACCAATGATGGGGGTTATTATTGCATTCCCTGACACCAAGGTTGGAAGTTATTGTTGTACTCACTGACATCAATGCTGGAGGTTATTATTATTGGGTCCACGGACTCCAATGATGAGGGTTATTTTTGCACTCAATGACACCACAGTTAGAAGTTATTATTGCACTCATTGACATCAGTGCTGGGGGTTATTATTGCATCCACTGACACCAATGCTGGGGGTTATTATTTCACTCATTGACATCAGTGCTGGGGGCTATTATTACTCCCAATTACACCAAGGTTGGGAGTTTTTATTGCACTCACTGGCACCAATGCTGGGGGTTAATATTGCACTCATTGACATCAATGCTTGGGGTTATATTGCACTCATTGACATCAATGCTTGGGGTTATATTGCACCCTCTGACACCAATGCTGGGGGTTATTATTGCATCCAGTGATACTAGTGATGGAGGGGATATTATTACACTCACTTACACTAGTGCTGGGGGTTGTTATTGCTGCTATTCTGCATCCCTCTGGAAGTGTCAGAGGCCATA
Source organism: Glandirana rugosa (assembly GCA_018402905.1). NCBI lineage: Eukaryota > Metazoa > Chordata > Amphibia > Anura > Ranidae > Glandirana > Glandirana rugosa. Next base: position 954,739 of record BLSH010296693.1, read on the forward strand.
TTTGAAGTCCTCTAGAAGTGGACCACCACTACTATACAGTATAGTCCGCCATTTGCTGACATCACATCCAAGATGGCGGCACTCAGACGCAGTCTCAGGGCTTTGGGATGTCTGCACAGGGGAGGCATTTAAAGATAAATAACAGATCCATTAAACCCACATATAACCTTATAGGAAGATTTCAGTTGATGTGGACGGTTTGGTGAAAGGTTCTCTTTAAGGAAATAATCTCATCTACGTTTGGTAAAGTTGAGTCCGGTTCTCAGTCCCCGATGTCGGTATAAATGCGCCATGCTTGATGGAGTTCTAATGTTCATTGCTGTCATGTAATTGTATTGTGAAGAATTAATGTTGTATTGGATGCTCCTGACAATAGAAGGATGTGCCGGCAGATTAAATTTGATCTGCTCCCTGAACCCGTGATCATTAACAAGATTATTTTAATTGATCCTCCGTTCCGAGTCACTCAGGTCCATTAGTTTAATCTCCTTCATCGAAAGTTAATATTGTCTATTTAACGACCTGGCAGGTCCAGCCAGCGACTCCGCTGTGCACGCTGTTTACGGATCAGCCGGAAGGTTCTGAGATGCTGACCGGGGCTTCGAGAAGTTTGTAGGGCAGAGAAAAAGGTTTCCAGGGGTTCAGATTTCCTCCTACCTTTCCAGAATGGACTCGGCAATGCCAGGGTGCGATTCAGTGGGCAGATCATTACCAGATCATAAAACCACCTAGAGGGGTTGTGCCACCATAGACAGAAGATTGGGGGGGGGGGGGTGCACCGTCATGCGGAAGTGCTGCTCCTGCAGTGTTTGTGAACATCCGGGCGTGCATGACATCATCATTCTGGGAGCCCCAGAGACATGGGCGTCCGCAGAACTTTTTCCGGGGGGGGGGGGCATAATTTCAAGGTCATCCATGCTCTGCCCCTTTTTGACAATGTCATAATTACATTATCACGGTCAGAGACTGCAGACGTAGTACAGGAGATGGTCAGAGACTGCAGACATGATCCAGGAGATGGTCAGAGACTGCAGACATGGTACAGGAGGCAGTCAGAGACTGCAAACGTGATACAGGAG
>BLSH010296693.1:966390-981651 GCA_018402905.1 Glandirana rugosa
TATATATATATATATATATCGTACAGTCTGTCCTTACAATGTACTTTCATCGGTTGTACAAAGCGCCATTTATATAGTCGAAGAAGTCCTGAACAAATGAAGCATCGAAAGAGTTTTAGAAATGCGGCGGGACCCGTAGGCCTAGATTCCCCTCTGGTTTTCCCCGGGTGGAGTATCCGCCATACTCTGGTAGGTGTTAATGTCCATTCAATCATATTCACGAGGAGTGAATTTTTACTTCGGCCCTATCCTGAGGTAATTGGCGAACGGCTGCCGACTATTACACGGACCTCCGCTCCTTCACTCCGGGGGGGGCATCGCGGGTGGCCGGCGGCAATCGAAGCCGCCGCACCCGCTCCCTGGCCCCCCCGGACACAGTGAGCGCGCGCGCCTCCGGCGGCGCGCGCGCGGTCACAGTGGCTCTGTATCGCGGCCGCCGTCGTATGACGGCGATTCGCGTTACAGAGCCACTTTGTCACCGTCAATTGCCGATCAGCCGTCGGCAAGCGGTTAATGGAGTCCTATCCCGGCTTCATTTTTAAGTGAGGAGCACTTATACTAACTTACCTGTAATTGTGGATGGTCTCATACCGCCTATGAGGTGGGCCCCTTTTGGTCTCCCCTTAGATCCGGATGCCCAGGGCGGCGTAAAGATTTTGAGAAAGCTACGAAGTAAACAAGTCCTGAAGAAGCTGATATATTTACCGCGAAACATGTTGGCTACTTTCATGTAACATTCCTGTCTGACATGCTATATATATATATATATACAGGTGTATATATATATACAGGCGGTTTCTAGTTACAAACATCCAACTTACAAACGACTCCTATTTGCAAACGGAGGTAGACAACAGGAAGTGAGAGGAAATATCCCCCTAGGAAGGGAAATTCACTCCTGTAAGGGTTATTATGGGAAAAAGGGGTCTCTACTGATGCTTTTATCACCAATCCTTGTTTCCACAAGAACCCAAAATTTTCAAAACCCAATTATCATTGGGACAGGAAGTGAGGTGAAATCTTCTGAACAGAAACATAGACAGCAAAACCAACATTACAGGGGTGTTAATCCTTCCCCTGTGCTATTTAAAAACCTTAAAAATATTTTTTTTTGTCTGAAGCTACACTTAAAAAATGTACTTGTTCCCACTTACAAACAAATTCAACATAAGATCAAACCTACAGACCCCATCTTGTTTGTAACCCGGGGACCGCCTGTATATATATATATATATATATATATATATATATATATATACAGGCGGTTTCTAGTTACAAACATCCAACTTACAAACGACTCCTATTTGCAAACGGAGGTAGACAACAGGAAGTGAGAGGAAATATCCCCCTAGGAAGGGAAATTCACTCCTGTAAGGGTTATTATGGGAAAAAGGGGTCTCTACTGATGCTTTTATCACCAATCCTTGTTTCCACAAGAACCCAAAATTTTCAAAACCCAATTATCATTGGGACAGGAAGTGAGGTGAAATCTTCTGAACAGAAACATAGACAGCAAAACCAACATTACAGGGGTGTTAATCCTTCCCCTGTGCTATTTAAAAACCTTAAAAATATTTTTTTTTGTCTGAAGCTACACTTAAAAAATGTACTTGTTCCCACTTACAAACAAATTCAACATAAGATCAAACCTACAGACCCCATCTTGTTTGTAACCCGGGGACCGCCTGTATATATATATATATACACACACTACTGTTTTTACACATGTAGGGGGTAGGGGTATTGGTGCTAGCCCTTTACTTTTTTATGTTTTGTATATTTTTTTTCTATTGTCCAATAAATATTTAAATATATTTTTGTATCTTGTATTGTCTGGAGAAGACCATTTAACGCTCAGATCTATCACTATGCCCCTTTCCCCAAAAAATGTCTATACTTCCCTATTCTGAGGTCAGTCCGGTCACGTGATCAGGTCTTAGTGCCGGCTTCAGTGAAGAGGAGAGGCCGCGACAACAGCTGCAGAGCCTGGGCAATGCTGTCGCCCATAGGCTTATTATGAGGCATCCGTTGTCGGCTGCCCCTCTACACTGAAGTTGGCATTGTGACTGGATTGGAGAGGCTTCAGAATAGGTAAGTATCTATACTATACTTCTTTCCATTTACAGGGTAGATAGAATAGGTTAAGAAAACAAGAGGATGGGGGTGGGGGTAGGGGTAGGTTTAGGCTCAGGGCTGGCCCAAGATATTGTGCTGCCAGGGTCCAAGAATGAAATGCTGCCCCCCCCCAAAAAAAAAATCACACCCACCAAAAGGCCCCCACATCCATTATTTTATATCATAATTAAAACTAAAATTAAATTTATCAGTAAGTCATATTTACATGCAACAGCACCTTGTCTATATACAAAACTATATGACCGACATACCATTATGTTCAATTCCAAGGGGTGAGCTAGGGTAGTATAGGTGCAGGCGGAGCGGCCTGGGGGGCAGTTGTCGTCCTGACACACAAAACTGCTGGAAAAAAAAATCTTGGTTGTCAATTTGCTGGGTAAATAGAAGAGAAGGAGAGGTGGCCGTGGTTCAGTTTGCTGCCCCTCTCAAAGTGCTGCCTGGGTCCAATGGACCCACTGGGACCCATGGTAGGGCCGGCCCTGTTTAGTCTTAGTTAGCATTTGATTGGAATTCCACTTTAAGACCTTCACTTCGGTTTTCCCCATAGCCTCCTCCTAACCCTCCCTTTCCCAGTTATACTTTGGAATTTTTTTTTTGGTAGTTTTTAAGCAGGTACCTGCTTCAATTTCCTTAACCCTTGACTAAGCATGGATAACATTGCGTCCCCTTCCACCCCACAGCCTACAGAAATCACATCACACAACCCAAGAGGCTACCTCACCTGGCCAATCTCATACATGCAAGGTGGGGGGCCAGCTGTGAGTCATAAGTAAGGGACAGCCGGCTCCCAAATCCAAATGGCGGCACAGGGACCTAACAAGCGGTGAAGACTTTGGATTGTTGGAAGACAGTGCTGGACTTCATGAACTGGTAAGTTTATCTTTCAGATAAGTGAAGTTTCTCTTAAGAATGGAAGAAGCCCAAAAAGTCACCATCATATTCAAATATTTATTTTATACCTTTCTATTACTTTGCAATATTAATACTGCCAAAAGGCACAAATCGTACCAGAATACACTCTGCATTGGCCTGTCCAGTAGGATAGATAATGCCCACCCTTTGGATGCATCAATGAATTTTGTTATAAAAACAGTCCACAAGAAATCTTGGTGGCCACCAATGTTGTGCTTTGCAGAAGTTAATCAGTGAATAATGGGCATTTCAATAAAGGAGAAGATGACAGCTATTCTGGACAACAGCCAGAAAGCCTTCTACAAAGTCTGGTCGTCTACCCAGCGTGGATTGCCAGCTCAAACTTCTAGACTTCCTGTGGAACTCATGCTCTCCTGGTCGGGAGCCCTTCCAGAACCACAACTGCTCTACCCTACCCCAACCTTTCTCCCTTTCTTTAACTTTTCTATTCCATTCTATCCCCTGTATGACCTCCCTTTCTTTCCTCTCTACAGACTTTCCTCCAACCATAGCTCCTGTAAGGAGTCAGAAACGTCTCTTGCTCCTGCTTCTCTTGCTTGGGGGCCATTGGAGGTTAGGGGCACTGTGGGGAGCTGAAGGATGTGCAGCAGGCTTGGAGGCACTCTAGAGTGCTGGGGTCAGTGTTGGAGGTTGGGAAGCACTGTGGAGGCTCTCAGGGGGCCTGGGGTAGAGGTTAAAGGGTACTACGGCCCACTAAGGGAGGTTGGGTGGCACAATGCGAACTGGGAGGCACTTTGACAGGTTGAAGGATCTGCAGCTGGCTTGAGGCTCGGAAGGATGGAGGCCATAGCATGGTGGTTAAGAACCACTGAACTGTATGGCCTGCACTTTTTTTTTCCCAAGGACCAAACAAGTGACAAAAGGGTAAATCAGTTTTGTTTAGAGAACAGATGGCTTAGAAGGGGTTATTCACAGTAACAGCACAAATGTACTTAAAGAATTATTAAGACCCCTTTCACACCAAGGAGTTTTTCAGGCGTTTTTGCTCTAAAATTAGCACTTAAAAAGCGCATCAAAAATGCTCCCCATGCATTTCAATGGATGCTTTCACACTGAGGCGTCGCGCTTGCTAGGCATTGAAAAAAGTCATGCAAGCAGCATCTTTTCAGCTTGTTTTGTGTGCTCAAAATAGTGCCTCAAAAACGCCCATGTCCATTGAAAATAATGGTTAAGTGCTTGAAAAGCGCATGAAATGTGCACTGAGGCTGTGGAAAGGTCACATGATTGAAACACAAACGCTTGAAAAGCGCTTAAAAACGCCATTAGAGGGGCGCTATTTATAGCGCTAGCGCTTCAAAAGCGTGGCAAAAACGCACACTAAAATCATGGCGTTTTACAGGATTTTACAGGATTTTTTCCAACGCCTTGGTGTGAAAGCAGCCTTATGGTATGGCTAATACTACCTGTAAATATAATTGGTAAAAGATTATATGGAAATGGTATGATTCAGATAATTAAAGTATTGCATATAAAGTCAAGGCTTTTATGTTTCCATTTTGGATAGAGTAAGGATAAGTAAAACCCCTGTCTGGTTTTGTATTTGCCACCTGTGTTCTGGTGGGGAGAATTCCACTTACTTCCTGTCATTTAGACACAACAGGAAGTGAAGTAAAATAAATTACCTTTCTTAGACTGTGTTCACCTGAACATGTTCCCCATTGGATAAGCTCCCCTTTATTCCGGTAACCACTCAAAAATGTTCACTATTCGTCAATCATTCATGAGAATGAGTCTCCCCAGTGGGGGACACAGATGGAAATAAAAGCCCGGCAGGGGTTCTAACCCTTCAAGACTCCATTCAAACCTCAACTTACTGCAAGGCCCAATATTCCTGTCTATATCATGCAGTGAGTGGCAGTCCTCTTCTCCAGGGGTCCCTTTCCACCCTCCCTTCCATGACATGGATCTGGATCCTTGAGTGACAAGAGATAATGCGGCTAATTTAGCATGCTGACTGCGCTCGTCTCTGATAATTACATTAGACGCGGTCCCCGGCCAAAGTGAGAGAAATTCATTTCCTAAAACGACTGATTTCTGAGATAACGTGGCCCTGGTATCCGCTGATTGTTAATTATTCACGGGGCCTAATTGCTCTCCTATTAGCATCATACTGACAAACGAAATAAAGTCGGTGTCTATCAGCTTCTACAAAGATACATGTTTACCGTCCTGATTCTTCAGGCTCAAATATATTCCTTTGTGAGACACCCGTGAAGAGATGATAAATGGTCTCAATTATGTAAAATTATCTTTGTGGTCGGTGAACAGGCAAGTCTTCGGTAAACCCTCCATCAATGCAGTATTTTGGCTAAGCAGGTGATCCCTAATGCCTTGCAACTCTGTGGGCCAGCACCTAAATCTTAACTCCAGAATGATATAAAACACACAAAATAATGCAGCTTTGTAATCATTAATACGCCATAAATATTTTTATTAAATCTGATTCGATACCTGCCTCTTGTTATCGGCTTACCAAAATTGGCCTTAAATATACTGACATTGGCGGCTGTAAGCTTCTTCAGAGGCAGATGACTGATGTGAATATACAGTATATCAGGGGTCCTCAAACTATGGCCCTCCAGTTGTTCTGGAACTACAATTTCCATCATGCCTAGTCATGTCTGTGAATGTCAGAGTTTTACAATGCCTCATGGGATGTGTAGTTCTGCAACAGCTGGAGGGCCGTAGTTTGAGGATCCCTGCAATATATGGATAAATTCTTCAGATACCCGACCCTCATGTCTCTATGAGCTTGTTGAGCCTTCCATTTGAAAAACAATGGTTAGTAATATGAAATCGCGCCTCCCACATAGCCAGTAATATGAATTTGGCTCCACTTTGCATCTATAACATCCTCCACACTTCTGGGAAGGCATTTTAAAAAAAATTAGAAGGTGTCTGTGGGACTCCGTGCCTAATTGTTTGGTCAGGTACTGGTGTTGGATTAGAAGACCTGGCTTACAATGGACATTCCAGTTCATCCCAAAGGTGTTCGGTAGAGTTGAGGTCAGGGCTTTGTGTTGAGTTCCTCCACATCAAACTGGTCACACCGTGTCTTCATGGAGTTGGCTTGGTGCACCTGAAGTTCTTAAAGTGGTTGTCAACCCTGGGCAACCACTTTAACTTACAGGTAAGCCTATAATAAGGTGTTCGGTAGAGTTGAGGTCAGGGCGTTGTGTTGAGTTCCTCCATATCAAACTGGTCACACCGTGTCTTCATGGAGTTGGCTTGGTGCACCTGAAGTTCTTAAAGTGGTTGTCAACTCTGGACAACCACTTTAACTTACAGGTAAACCTTTAATAAGGTGTTCGGTAGAGTTGAGGTCAGGGCTTTGTGTTGAGTTCCTCCACATCAAACTGGTCACACCGTGTCTTCATGGAGTTGACTTGGTGCACCTGAAGTTCTTAAAGTGGTTGTCAACCCTGGACAACCACTTTAAAATACAGGTAAGCCTATAATAAGGTGTTCGGTAGAGTTGAGGTCAGGGCGTTGTGTTGAGTTCCTCCACATCAAACTGGTCAAACCATGTCTTCATGGAGTTGGCTTGGTGCACCTAAAGTTCTTAAAGTGGTTGTCAACTCTGGACAACCGCTTTAACCTACAGGTAAGCCTATAATAAGGTGTTCGGTAGAGTTGAGGTCAGGGCTTTGTGTTCAGTTACTCCACATCAAACTGGTCAAACCATGTCTTCATGGAGTTGGCTTGGTGCACCTGAAGTTCTTAAAGTGGTTGTCAACCCTGGACAACCACTTTAAAATACAGGTAAGCCTATAATAAGGTGTTTGGTAGAGTTGAGGTCAGGGCGTTGTGTTGAGTTCCTCCACATCAAATTGGTCAAACCGGCCTCCCACCTTTTCCGCCTTGCACCTCCTCACAGTAGCGTCTCTCCCTATGTGGCTATAAATGCAGAACAAGCACAGCTTTATAATCTATCTTTTTTTTTTTCCCCTCGCCTTCTCTACTCGCGGTTCTAATGTAATGTGATAATATTGAATCCTGTCGACCAACGTGTTCCTAATCACATGATGTTCATACTATATGAGTGCCTTAATTTCATATACTACTGCATTCATGTTTGTATCAGAATGTTTTTTGGATGGTCTATTGGTCCTTCCGTCTTCATTTATATTTTGCATCAGTGATGTTTTTCTTTTTGTAATTCTGAAAACTTTCAATAAAAAATACAATAAAAAAAAAAAAAAACTGCTCACACCGTGTCTTCATGGAGTTGACTTGGTGCACCTGAAGTTTCTAAAGTGGTTCTCAACCCTGGACAACCACTTTAACCTACAGGTAAGCCTATAATAAGGCCTACAATAAGGCTTACCTGTAGTTTCCCTGCATATCCCCAAAGCCTGCACGGTTCAGGAGATAAACAGTGCACTGTGATGTGCCAACGTCGTCATATGTGGGCGGGGCTTACACATGCGTTTGCTTCTGTGCGCGAGCACGGGGGGGGGGACTTTACATTTTTTTTATTATTATTTATTTTACGTTTATTTTTTTATTTTTACACTGTCTTTTTATTTATTTATTTTTATTTTATTTATTTTTGATCACTTTTATTCCTATTACAAGGAATGTAAACATCCCTTGTAATAGGAATGGTGCGTGACAGGTCCCCTTTATGGAAAGATATGGGGTCAATATGACCTCACATCTCTCCTGCAGGCTGGAAAGACCGAGATCAGAAAAAATAAAATTCCGATCCCAGCCTTTCTAGCCGCGATCAAGGCTTTGTTTACTAAAGCCGGCCCGGACGTGACGTCATAACGTCGCGCCCGGGCCTCCGAGGGTCATAGAGATGACTGGTGACCAGATGGTCATCAGTCATCTTCCTGACAATCATCTGGCAGTGACGGATCTCTTCTCCCCTGCCGCCGATCGTACGGGCGGCCCGGGAGACGCACCGAATGGCGGCGGGAGAGGGGGGACGTGCATATAAGAACGATCAAGCGGCTGAGCTGCCGCTATGATTGTTCTTATGGTGTAGGGCAGTGGTTCTCAACTCCGGTCCTCGGGACCCCACCAACAGGCCAGATTTTAAGTATTACCTTGGGGAGATGCAGACTAGAATACTGCAATCACTGAGCAGCAAATGATATCACCTGTGATGTATTTCAGTTATCCTGCAAACCTGGCTTGTTGGGGGGGTCCCGAGGACCGGAGTTGAGAACCACTGGTGTAGGGAATTGCTGGCCGGAAAGAATGATATCTGAATGCTGCCTGTTGCTTACTCGCACCATTCAGATATTACCTGTCAAAGTCCAGGACGTCCTACCGTCGGGAAGGGGTTAAATGTAACAATAGTAAGAAACTTTATAACTATTTTTTTTTTTATATGATTTGATATTTTAGTTCCCAATATTTTTATTGCTTGAGGTGATCGTAGCTGTATTAGTGCAATTGCAATAGAGAAAATTGAGTGCTGTCCATGGTACTTTTTTCATTTGCACCAACAATTTTTCAGGACACGCTTTTGGGGTATCGCCCCTTCCTCAAGGTCCAAGCAGACCCTAAAGAAGGGGATACACCCAGAAAGCTTGTCCTGAAAAACTGTATGTTAGTGCTCAATATTTTTATTGAAAGTATTAAATATAAATATTAGCAACAATGAAATCAGAATATCACCAGCGTAACATAAGAATATATCAAAAAGGAGGACAATATTTATCCAGGTAAATACGGGTCGTTCAAGTAAGGAAATATATCATAAACAACAACCTAGAGAGGCAGGGATCATATAGTCAATTTATCAAGAATTCCAACTTCTAGCTGTAGTAGTAATTTTAATATAAATGAAATGGTTCAACTCCCCATAATGCAGAATTAGTGGGAGCCCCGAGCGTGTCACTTGCCATGTCGCCTGCCACCAGATGCAGATTGTCACTTGCCACGCTGCCTGCCACCAGATGAGGATGCCACCACTTGCCTGCCACCAGATGAGGATGCCACTTGCCAGCCACCAGATGAGGATGCCACTTGCCTGCCACCAGATGAGGATGCCACTTGCCTGCCACCAGATGAGGATGCCACTTGCCATTGCCTGCCACCAGATGCAGATTGTCACTTGCCACGTTGCTTGCCACCAGATGAGGATGCCACTTGCCACGCTGCCTGCCACCAGATGCAGATTGTCACTTGCCACGTTGCTTGCCACCAGATGAGGATGCCACTTGCCATTGCCTGCCACCTGATGAGGCTGCCACTTGACACGTTGCCTGCCACCAGATGCAGATTGTCACTGTTAGCTGCCACCAGATGTGGTGGCAGCTCTCCTCAGGCTGTCCTCAGCGCGGATCGCGGGAACATTGTTGCAGGCGGGGAGTGATGACGTCACTCTCTCGCTCTCTGTCTCTCATAGGCCGCGGCTGCAGTCATGTGAAGAGCAGCCTTCGCGGCCCTTTAAGGAAACCGCTGACATTGTGCTCCACGGCACGGCTGGTGTTGGGCCGCGGCCCATAGGTTGGAAACCCCTGGTGTAGCGGATAGCACTTTCGCCTAGCAGCAAAAGGGTCCCTAGTTCAAATCCCAACCACGACACTACCTTCTGGAGTTTGCATGTCCTCCCTGTGCCTGCGTGGGTTTCCTCCGGGTAGTCCGGTTTCCTCCCACACTCCATGCTGGTAGGTAAATTAGATCCTGTCTAAATTGGCCCTAGTATATATATGAATGTGAGTTAGGGACCTTAGATTGTAAGCTCCTTGAGGGCAGGGACTGATGTGAATGTACAATGTATATGTAAAGCACTGCGTAAATTGATGGCGCTATACAAGTACCTGAAATAAATAAATTACCCTGTTAGCTAAAATATTGGCACCATTTATTGGACAGCTTCCATTGCCGGGCCGGTATTCTGAGCCCGGCTGCATGTAACATTCAAATATATTAAATAAAACTGTGTGAAGATTACCTGCGAATGGAAGGCATTCCTGGGAAATTAATCGCTCGCGCTCCTCCGAATCTCTGTAGTATTTTAACATTTCACTCTGAAGAAAGACCTTTAGATGGAGAGAAGACATTTATCTGGACGCTGGGGTGCCGTCACCGCTAATACTGCACTGCTGGGCTCAGTGCTAGATCTTAATTTTTCAAAGGTTAAAGACTCGATCAAATATCGAATGAGGGTTTTTAATAATAAAAAAAAAAAAAAGTCTGATCTCCACAGGCAATTGCTTGAAAGTTGAGACTGTAATGCATCCTTCCGAACGGCTTCAGAGGCTTAGAGAGGGAAGTTTGCGGAAAAGAATAATCTGGGTTCACAAGCGGTAACATCAACATCTTCCAGCCAAAGCTTTTGGAAGAAATGAATACGAGACATCTTTAGTTTAAAGTGGTTGTCAAGTCCTTTTTAAAAAAAAAAAAAAAACACCTGCAAGAGAAAGGCATAACGAGCTAGTATGCATCGCATACTAGCTCATTATGAAATGCTTACCTAAGAGCAGGGTTTCTCAACCAGGGTTCCATGGATCCCTAGGGTTCCTACAGAGGATGCTAGGGGTTCCTTGAGCAATGGTCAATTTCTACCTCTCAGATAAATTCCCAATGACATCATTGATCTTTTTAGTTATCTGTAAGGGGGTAATTCTTCCCAATGACCACAACTGTAGGGAGCATTCTTCCCATTGACCACAAGTGTAGGGAGCGTTCTTCCCACTGACCATCACACTAATGCAGGGTTTCTCAACCAGGGTTCTGTGGATCCCTAGGGTTCTTCCAGAGGTTGCTAGGGGTTCCTTGAGCAATGGTCAATTTCTACCTCTCAGATAAATTCCCAATCACATCATTGATCTTTTTAGCTATCTGTAAGGGGGTGATTCTTCCCAATGACCACAAGTTTAGGGAGCATTCTTCCCATTGACCATCACACTAATGTATCAGGAGTTGTAGAATATTAATTTTTAGCAGGGGTTTCCCCCGAGACCGGAGAATTATTTCAAGGGTTCCTCGGTGTTGAAAAGGCTGAGTAAGGCTGCCTTAGATCGACGCTGTAGCAACGGTCCCCAAGCACCGATGTGACCGGCGACATGCTGTGTTGTCTGCCGGGATCCTGGGGCGCCGACCAATCACAGCGCGGACGTCACTCCCACGCATGCGCACGGGAGCTGTCATTTACGACGACACACGATGACGTCGGCACACGCAAATGCAGGGAATATTTCCTAAACGGTGCAAGTTTAGGAGATATTCCCGGGACCTACTTGTAAGCCCTGAATATAGGCTTACCTGTAGTTTAAAGTGGTTGTCATGACTTGACAACCACTTTAACCACTTCAGCCCCTGGAAGGATTTCCCACGTTAGGACCAGATCGCTTTTTTGCGATTCGGCACTGCGTCGCTTTAACTGACAATTGCGCGGTCGTGCGGCATTGTACCCAAACAAAATCGGCATCCTTTTTTTCTCACAAATAGAGCTTTCTTTTGGTGGTATTTGATCACCTCTGCGGTTTTAAATTTTTGCGCTATAAACAAAAAAAGAGTAACAAAAACCATATTTCTTACTTTTTGCTAAAATACATATCCAAAAAAATATATAAAAAACAAATGTATTCGTCGATTTTGGCCGATTTATATTCTCCCTCATATTTGTGGTAAAAAAAAAATTGCAATCTGCGTTTATTGATTGGTTTGCGCAAAAGTTGCAGCGTTTACAAATGAGAATTCATTTCTGCCGTTTTTACTATTTTATAATTTTTACTAGTAATGGCGGCGATCTGTGATTTTTATTGCGACTGCGATATTGGGGGGGACATGTCAAACATTTTTGAAATGTTTTTGACATTTATACAGCGATCAGAAATTTAATTAGCCACTGATTACTGTATAAATGTCATTGGCAGGGAAGGTGGTAACCTGCTTGGGGGCAATGAAGGGGTTAACTGTGTTCCCTAGGCATGTTCTAACTGTGAGGGGGCGGGGTTGGCAGGGGCATAAGAGATCTAACTCATCCCGAGAACAGGGATCAGTAAATCTTTCATGTCACCCCTCACAGAGCGGGGAACCACTGTGTTTACATTGGCGGTTCCCCGCTTTTCTACTTCCGTGGATCCCTAGGGTTCCTCCAGAGGTTGCTAGGGGTTCCTTGAGCAATGGCCAATTTCTACCTCTCAGATAAATTCCCAATGACACCATTGATCTTTTTAGCTATCTGTAAGGGGGGAATTCTTCCCAATGACCACAAGTGTAAGGAGCATTCTTCCCATTGACCATCACACTAATGTATCATGAGTTGTGGATTTATAATTTTTTAGCCGGGGTTCCCCGAGACCGGAGAATTATTTCAAGGGTTCCTCAGTGGTGAAAAGGTTGAGAAAGGCTGCTCTATTAGATTGCCCCCTAGACAAAACAAGTATTATATCCTTCACATACAAGGAGACCAGGGAGGGGGAGGGTCACCCACATTAACCACTTACCGACTGCCCGCCGTGGCTTGACGGTGACAACTTGGCTCGTTATCGCGAAACACCGTCACCTGATGGCGGCTGCAATAACTAGTATTGTGAGCGCGCTCCTCCGGATGCACGCTCGCGCGCTCACTGTGTTCCGGGGGGGTCAGGGAGTGGTACGGCGGATTTGATGTCCGCCGGTTACCCGTGATCACCCCCAGGAGCGACAGAACGGGGTTCCGTGTATGTAAACGCGGATCTCCGTTCTGACAGAGGGGGAAGGGCTGTGATCACAGGCTCCCTGTGTATGGGAGATGCGATCACTCCCCTTCCCCAGCCAGCCCAGCCCCCATACAGTTAGAACACACTGAGGGAACACAGTTAACCCTTTAGAGCACTCCCTGCAGGTTAACCCCTTCCCTGCCAGTGACATTTACACAGTAATCAGTGCATTTTCATAACACTGATCGCTCTATAAAAGCCAACAGTCCCAAAAAAGTGTCAAAATGGTCTGAAATGTCCGCTGCAATATGCAGCACAAAAATTGCAGATCGCCGCCATTACTAGTAAAATATAAAAAAAATAATAAAAACCCCAGAAATTAATTCTCATCATTCGTAAACGCGGCAACATTTGCGCGAACCAATCAATCAACGCAGATTGCGATTTTTTTTATTTTTAACAAAAATATGAGGAAGAATATAAATCGGCCAAAACCGATGAAAAAAAAAAATTTTTTATATTTTTTTTTTTTGGATTTGTATTTTAGCAAAAAGTAAGAAAAATTATTATTTTTTATTTTTTTTTTTGCAAAATTGTCGCTTTTCTTTTATTTATAGCGGTGGTCAAAAATGATGCAGGGGGGATCAAATACCACCAAAAGAAAGCTCTATTTGTGGGGGAAAAAGGACGCACATTTTGTTTGGGTACAATGTCGCACGACTGCGCAATTGTCAGTTAATGCAACGCAGTGCCGAATCGCAAAAAGTGCTCCGGTCCTAAAGGGGGAAATCCTTCCGGGGGTGAAGTGGTTAGTATTTTTTCGGGCAGAGTTCAGCTTTAACCTGTCAGGTAAGTCCTTGCCATGTGAACCCAATGTCACATACCAGCAGATGCTGTATGATTGCAAGGTTGGGTGTTTTTTAATGTTCTATTACAAAGCTGCTATGACCCGGCCATTCTCTGAATACCTGAAGCCTCTTCACAGCCAGGTCAAGTTGTCCTCCTTTCAGTAGAGCATCTTCTGGCCCTGAACATGGACAAGAGGCTCTTCACCCATCCATCACAGATATCTTTCCAGCCAAGCTCGGGACGAGAGCTAAACACATAGATAAGTGATTTCTTCTACCTGCAAAAACATCTGAAGTTCTGTCTGTGTTCTTTTTGATTGGCATTCCCTTATTGTCATCCAGTGTTTCTCAACCCTTTCACTTCAATGGAACCAGAGGTGTAACGAGAACCTTCAGGGCCCCGTGCAAGAAATTATGAAGGGCCCCCCTGACCCCTGGCCAGGGCCCTCCCTCTTCCCACTGATCCTGGGGCCCTTTACTCCCTTTATTATGGCCCTTTCACAAGTTCTGCAGCGGGGCCCTCTTACTGACATCTTCGAGCCTCCCCATGGTGGTGAAAGGCCAGGGCCCGGTCACAATTGCAACCTTTGCAATCCTCATTGGTGTCAGTAGTTTTTAATTGTATTATTTTTTACCATTTCATTTTATTTTTTACAATTTTATTTTTATTTTTTTTTACAATTTTATTTTTATTATTTTTTACAATTTTATTTTTATTTTTTTTACAATTTTATTTTTATTATTTTTTACAATTTTATTTTTATTTTTTTTTACAATTTTTTTTAGGAGCTCTGTTGGGGGGCTTTGATGAGATATCAGGGGGTTTAAACAAACCTCAGCCCTCAATCTCCATCTGTGTAACCTCAGCTGTACAGAATGAATGGACAGGAATAGCTGTGCACCGAGCCTCCCATTCATTCAGAAATGGAAGTATAGTAAAAAATTGTTTACTATACTTCAGTTATGAATGAACCAATTGGTACCAATCACTGACTCTGTCCATTCAGAAAAGGAAGGAGCCGGTAAATGACAAATTTTTTACAATTTTATTTTTATTTTTTTTTACAATTTTATTTTTATTATTTTTTACTATTTTATTTTTATTATTTTTTACAATTTTATTTTTATTTTTTTTTACAATTTTATTTTTATTATTTTTTACATTTTTTTTAGGAGCTCTGTTGGGGGGGCTTTGATGAGATATCAGGGGGTCTAAACAAACCTCAGCCCTCAATCTCCATCTGTGTAACCTCAGCTGCACAGAATGAATGGACAGGAATAGCTGTGCACCGAGCCTCCCATTCATTCAGAAACGGAAGTATAGTAAAAACAGTTTACTATGCTTCAGTTATGAATGAACCAATTGGTACCAATCACTGACTCTGTCCATTCAGAAAAGGAAGGAGCCGGTAACCCAGTCATTTAAACAGTAAATGGCCGAGGAAGGAAAAGACTTACCTGTCTCAGTCACTAACCATGGTTAACCAAGTAAGTATTGACTTCGTATCATTTGACAAAAATGATATGAAGGCAAAGACTTACTTACCCTCCGAGCCACGTGTCGATAAGGACAGGTAAGTAAGACACGTCGACTCCAATGTGTCTACCTCTAACTCCCGACTCCAAACAAATCTGGGGGACTATAGAGTAGTTTCGGGGGGGTTGTCTCGAGGATTTTTTTTACATTTTTTATTATTTTTATTTTAACATTTTTTTTTATTTTTATTTTAACATTT
>BLSH010296693.1:981661-1005030 GCA_018402905.1 Glandirana rugosa
TGTAAAAAATGACCGTGGGACTTTTTATTGGTTGAGGATAATTTTTGATTCTGTTAACTATAAATTTGTGTTGTACCTTTGTGACTGTTATGGGGATAGTTCATCAAACGGGCCAAATGTGAATTTTTCAGTCGTGTCGTACTGTTTAATAGTCTGGGGCTATAAATATCCGTCAACATTTTTAGTGACTAAAAATTAGGAGGGGCGGCGGGGGCAGCGGGGGCAGCATATAGAGGAACCAATCTCCTGCATTAGGAGGAAAATGGAGATTGGTTCCTCTAAATGCCGCCCCCGCCATCCCTCCTATCCAGGTGTACAAGGGAGGCACACGGCCAGTGTTGCCAACCGCCAGTAAATTTACTGACAGTCTGTAAAAATCAGTGATTTTTACAACTGCCTATAAATATCGGGGTCTGATAATTTGTCATGCTGTGCTGACTTTTTAAGTGTAAACCGGGCAAACTACTTGATAGGGGTATTGTCAGTGTTTCCATGTTGTGTTTAAATATCAATTGTCTTAGTTTTTAATAGGAGTTGGTTATTTTTCAGGGTGCCAGTAAAAAATGTGCTCCGCCAGTAAATTATCCATGTTTTGCCAGTTAAAAACGCTGCAGGACGTTGGCAACACTGCACACGGCCCCCCTGGAGCACGGGGCCCGGTTGCAATTGCAACCCCTGTAGTTACGCCCCTGAACGGAACCCTTAAAAATATTTCCAGTTCTTGCAGTAACCCCTGCTAAAAATTAATATATCCTTATCTTAAGGTACTTCAGCGTGATCAGTAATTTGCAGAAAGGTCTAAATAAATGGGGGGCACAGTGGTGTAGTGGATAGGCAGCAAAAGGGTCGCTGGTTCGAATCCCAACCACGGCACTACCTGCCTGGAGTTTGCATGTTCTCCCTGTGCCTGCGTGAATTTCCTCCGGGTACTCCGGTTTCCTCACACACTCCAAAGACATGCTGTAGGTTAGATCCTGTCTAAATTGGCCCTAGTATGTGTATGAATGTGAGTTAGGGACCTTAGATTGTAAGCTCCTTGGGGGCAGGGACTGATGTGAATGTACAATGTATATGTAAAGCACTGCGTAAATTGACAGCGCTATATAAGTATCTGAAATAAAAGAGTAAAGTGATGTAACTTGTGTATTAGAAACCCAGAGCAGATCATTTTTTTAGCATGCTCCTTACATCGGTGGCTGGTGGAGAATTTCCCCCTTGCATTGGCTTTCTATGTAGGGAAGAGAAAAATTCCCCCTTGCTCCCCTCTGCTCGAGGAACCCCTAGCAACCTCCGGAAGAACCCGCTAATCTATAGTAGACACGTGCGATCGTATTTTCGCTACAAATCAAAATTTGGGTGAGATTTTCATTATTTGGAAATTCGAATGTATGCAAATCTCTGAATCACAATAGTAATGAATTTCAGCGCATCCAAAATAAATAGTAAAGAAACCACAAATTCATTCATTTCCTTCCTTCGGGTGACCTGATGAATTCGTTTTGGGCCTTTTGTTATTTTTTGATCCGAAATCACGTAAAGACAATTCATTTCTCTCCATTCGTTCTCTCGGATTCCATGTGGTTTTTATTTTGCATGAACCTTTTTGGCCATTATAAAAAAACAAAAAGCAGTACATATAAAATGGAAACATACTGTAATAAATACAGCGAGGTATAAATGTGAAATAAAATGGGTCCTAATTATTGTGTTTGGATCGGATGGAGGTGGGTCCATCAGAATCTCCAAATCACATCACAAAGGATGAATCCAAAAATCATTTATTTCCATTCTTTTATGGATATCGTCCAATCAAGGTCATCCAGCGCCCAGGGCAAGGATGCCAAACTACGCACCCCCCCCCCCACCTTCCCATCAGGGCGCCCCCATCCCTGCAATAAACCATTGCGCTCAGGACAGCCGCCCCTCCTGCCCACCCCTTGTCCCGAGCCTGCGTCCAATCAGCTCAGTCCATTTCTCTTTAGAACAAATTAACACAACAAATGAATCTGAAATCAATTTCATTCCATGTGTTTGTTTCAGATATCGTCCAATCATGTCATTCAGTTCTTCTTTCTCTTCTAGCCGAATCGGAATGCATGAAACGAATCCTTGAGGGTGGGGACTGACGTGCCTGTATAACCGGTTCCCGACCACCGTGCGACTATAAGCGGCGACAGCGTGGCTCTGTCCTGCGAATCGCCGCTTATAGTCGTCACTTTAGTGTGCGGCGGCTAGAAGGTGAGCGCACGCGGCTCGTGCCCGCCGCACGCTCCCTGAGCGGGGCCGCGGGTCGGGCGGACTCGATGTCCACCGGCGACTCGCGATGCCCTGTGACAGAGCCAGAATGGCGAACCAATGTAAACATGGCGGTTCCCCGTTCTGTCAGGTGGCATGTAAGAGATCTACTGATCGCTGTCACTGGGATCACCTAGATCTCTGGTGCCCCTGGCAGCCCAGCCCCCTCACAGTTAGAACGCCTAGGGAACACAGTTACCCACTTCACTGCTCCCTGCAGGTTAACCCCTTCACTGCCAAAGACAATTATACAGTAATCAGTGGCTATTTAAATTTCTAATCGCTGTATAAATGTCATTGGTCCCAAAAAAAGTGTCAAAAATGTCTGTCATGTCCGCCGCAATTTCGCTGTCCCGATAAAAATCGCAGATCGCCACCAGCACTAGTAAATAAAAAATATTGTAAAAATGCCAGAAATGAATTCTCATGGTCTGTAAACGCGGCAACTTTCACTCGAACCAATCAATAAACGCTGATTGCAATTTTTTTTTTTTACCAAAAATATGAGGAAGAATATAAATCGGCCAAAACCGATGAATAAATTTGTCTCTTAATATTTTTTTTTTATTGGATTTGTATTTTAGCAAAAAGTAAGAAATATTGTTTTTTTTTTGCAAAATTGTCGCTCTTCTTTTGTTTATAGCGGCGATCAGAAATGACGCAGAGGTGATCAAATACCACCAAAAGAAAGCTCTATTTGTGGGAAAAAAAGGACGCAAATTTCATTTGGGCACAACGTCGCACGACCGCGCAATTGTCAGTAAAATCGGCGCAGTGCCGAATCGCAAAAAGTGCTCTGGTCCTAAAGTGGGAGATCCTTCCGGGACTGAAGTGGTTAATATATAAAGTGCTGCGTAAATTGATGGCAGTATATAAGGGACTGTAATAGATCCATAAATAACCTCATTGTCACAACTAGAAGACGTCATGAGTGCTCCTGTGGAATATTTGCTGCCTTCTTCTCCTCCCGCTGTCCTGGGCCCCCAGTTCTTGGGCTGTGGAGAGCGGTGGAAATGTAATTAAACAATCCCTTCCATTTCTGAGGGTGGAATTAGCAACACAAATCTTCCATTTTCAAATTTCACACATGGATTCCGCAGGTGAAAATAATTCTCCCATTGCGTTGTTTTAATTTGAACTTCCTGTCGCCCGCTAGGCGTGGAATCGGCTGCCCTGCAGGCCAAACCGAGGTTTACAAGAAGCCACTAAAGTCTCTTAAGCGAGTCTTATGGATTAGTGGATCAGTGGTTCTCAGCTCCGGTCCTCAGGATAGGATTGCCACCTGTCCAGGATTCGCCCGGACAGTTCGGGTTTGGATCCATGCGTCCGGGTTTCACACTGCCTGACACCCGGACACATTACTCAGACCGGGTTATGGATTTCCAGCAGGTTGCTGGCTGCAGCTGAGGCCTCGTACACACGGACGTTTTTTTTTTACGCCGGCGTTTTTTTTGCAGCTCTCCATGTTAGTCAATGGCCCCATAAAAACGCAGACGTTTTTGAGCTGTAGATGGCGTCGGCGTTCGTGAGCTGAAACTAGAACCCGCGGCCTAGCGCGTTCTGAGGCTGTAACGTTTTTTGACGCCGATGCCGCAAAACGCTCACTAATGCCGTACCGACGTTAACCGGCGTTTTTTGACGCCGACGTTTTTAGGTTGAAAAATAGCAGAGGGATGAGTTAAAAAAAAAAAACGCCTATTGACGCCGACGCTCTCTAACGCCGAAAAACGCTGATTTTATTTCCTTGACGTCGGGCCCGACGCCAGCACACTGCCCAAAGCCAGCACTAAGGCGCTGTGCCTCAGAACAGGAAAGTGGGGGCGGTAAATTTGAAGTCCAGCAGCCTCATGATGAGAGGTGCTGACTGTCAAGGGATGAACGATCCCACCACCCATCCCTGTCTGTGGCTGAAGTCTCCCCCTTCTCTCTCCTGCCTCCTGTGAGTACACTAAGGTACTGTAAATCGGGGTTCTCAGAGTACCCCTTACATCAGAGTTCCCCTTTACACCAGGGGCCATATTATCCCCCCTTACATCAGAATCCTCTCCATACATCAGAGTTCTCAGTGTCCCCCCTTAAATCCAGGTTCCCAGAACATCCCTTATGTTAGAGTTCTCCCTTACATCAGAGTCTGCAGAGTCCCCCTTTACAGTGTAAGGGAACTCTGTGTGTTCAGATGTAATAGGGGAACTCTGTGTGTTCAGATGTAATAGGAGAACTCTGTGGACTCTGATGTAAGGGGGGACTCTTGTTATTAACATCATATGGTTAGAAATGTTATTTAATAGTGAAATATATATGTATAGTTTATACTATAAAAACAAATTAGTGTGCGCCGCTAAAGTGTTCGGGTTTGACTTGAAGAAAAGGTGGCAACCTTACCTCAGGAGCCACTAACAGGCCAGGTTTGCAGGATACCTGAAATGCATCACAGGTGATATCATTTACTGCTCAGTGATTGCAGCATTCTAGTCTGCATCTCCCCAAGGTAATACTTAAAATCTGGCCTGTTGGTGGGTCCCGAGGACCGGAGTTGAGAACCACTGCCCTAAGGTAATACTTAAAATCTGGCCTGTTGGTGGGTCCCGAGGACCGGAGTTGAGAACCACTGGATTAGATGGTTCATAGACATGTTGGCACAATTTGGTCAGAGAGAAGAATCAGATTTTGGGGGGGAATTAGTTTTAGTTTTGGCCAAAATATTTAGCACTGTCAATTGCTAGTGGTCCTGAGGATTATGGGAGCCATCACTCAACATGGCCAAAGTCACTTGGGTCAGGTGAGGATCTTCTCTTGGTTCTATGGTGCCTTTAGACTTCAGGAATTGACTTTATCGGTTAGATTACCGGTTCTTTGTAAATCAACCAGTTGCACCCTTGTGAGGTCGCAGGATAAAAACGCCTCCATAAAACAGCTATTATTTTGGCTTTGGGGGTGCTTGCTGTTGGATTGGGAGTTCAAATATGGCCCTCTGCTTCATAATATTTGATGACCGCCATGGCTATTTAGGTCTCAGAATGGCTGCCTTCACTGTGCCATGTACCACAACCATCCGTGATGTCTACTGATTTGTATTTATATTTTGGATGGTGCCCTCCATATTTACCCTCCAATATCATAGCAATTATAGAAAATCTGTGTCCAGTGACCCAGCACAACTACTCAGACTTTTGAATATGATTGTTATTTAACGCAAACCTGTGTTTTTTCCATGTCCTGTAAGCTACGGCTTGTGTGCCCTGCACATGGGCAGGTTCTCCTCCTCCGGGTGGGTAAACAGGGCAGTGAAGGAAAGGTAGGTATGTGGTATTGGGAAGGGAGGATTAAAGGGGAACTGGTTGCTTTTACCCAGGGCTGGTGTAAGGATTTTTGACACCCTAGGCCAGGGGTAGGCAACCAGTAGCCCTCCAGCTGTTGCAGAACTACATTTCCCATGAGGCATTGCAAGGCTTGCAGTTACAATTACTTCCAGAGGCATGATGGGACATGTAGTTTTGCAACAGCTGAAGGGCCCCAGGTTGCCTACTCCTGCCCTAGACGAAACCTCATTTTGCCGCCCCATTGGCTCCACCCCCTTTACACCGCCCATGTGACAGGAGGCGGCGCTATAGAGGAAGCATCGGCTCTGCTTCCTCTAGCGCTGGCTCCAGTGCTGTGCTGCGCCTAATTACACTACCGGTCGGACAGAGAAGCTGGCTGAGACTGAGTTAGTTACATTCTGCAGATGCGGAGGGAAACCAGCGGCCGGGCACCCCTAGGCAGCAGTGCGCCCTAGGCGGCTGCCTAGTTTGCCTAGTGGTAGCACTGGCCCTGCTTTTTACCTGCATGAGGAAAGCACAGCAGACACAAAAGAAAAGGTGGCTACATTCAGTAGCGAAGTTTCAATAAACTTTATTAATCAAAATCGACAGACCAAAGTCTGGATCCTTGCTCTGACATAGGTTCACTTTAACCACTTCTCCCCCGCGGAAGGATTTCCCCCTTTAGGACCAGAGCACTTTTTGCGATTCGGCACTGCGTCGCTTTAACTGACAATTGCACGGTCGTGCGACGTTGTACCCAAACAAAATTTCCGTCCTTTTTTCCCCACAAATAGAGCTTTCTTTTGGTGGTATTTGATCCCCTCTGCTTCATTTCTGATCGCCGCTATAAACAAAAAAAGAGCGACGATTTTTCAAAAAAAACCCATATTTTTCTTACTTATTGCTAAAATACAAATCCAAAAAATAAATAAATAAATAAATGTATTCATCGGTTTTGGCCGATTTATATTCTTCCTCATATTTGTGTTAAAAAAAATCGCAATCTGCATTTATTGATTGGTTTACGCAAAAGTTGCTGCGTTTACGGACAATGAGAATTAATTTTTACAATTTTTTTTTTTTACTGGTAATGGCAGCGATCTGCAATTGTTATTGGAACTGTGATATTGCGGCGGAAATGTCGGACATTTTTGACACTTTTTTTGGGACCAATGACATTTATACAGCAATCAGAAATTTAAATATCCACTGATTACTGTATAAATGTCACTGGCAGTGAAAGAGTTAACCTGCAGGGTGCAGTGAAGGGGTTAACCTGCAGGGGGCAGTGAAGGGGTTAACTGTGTTCCCTAGGTGTCTTCTAACTGTGAGGGGGCTGGGCTGCCAGGGGCACCAGAGATCTAACTGATCCCAGTGACAGGAATCAGGAGATCTCTTATGTCTCCACTGACAGCGGGGAACTGTCGTTTTTACATCGGCGGTTCCCCGTTCTTTCTCTCTGCCAGGTCATCGCAGCGTGCCAGCTGACATCGGGTCCACCCGAACCACGGGCACACTCCTGCAGAGTGCGGCGGGCACAAGCGCAATCGCGAATTCCGCTTATATACGGCGATTTGCGGAATAGAGCCACACTTCTGCAGTAAATATGCGGGACTTGGTCGGGAACCGGTTAAGAATCGTTGATCAATCTAAAGGTAGATCAGCAATGCCAATTGAACTTGAACAACGTTTCCCTATTAATTGCGTGCATTAACAGATATATTGGCAAACTCCTCAAATATAGATAACCAGGTGAGCTATTTCATTCCTTATTGATCCAACTGGCTTCCTTTCAGGAGCTGGAGTTCCTTTTCATTAACATGGTTTTGTTTTTCAAAATGTCTACCTTGTGTAAATGAACGTAATGGTGTGGGCCAGTGGTTCTCAACCCTGCCCTCAGGAACCCCCAACAGGCCATGTTTTGGGAATTTCTCTTAGATAAAATAGCTGTCTAAAATTCCAAGCCATTGACTCCGATTTAAAGCACCTGTGCAAGATAAAGGAAAACCTGCAAACCTGGCCTGTTGGGGGTACTTGAGGACTGAGGCTGAGAACCACTGCTGTAGGCCATAGAAAGTCCATAGTTGCGCTGGGTATAAGCCATGGCCTCACAATGCTGCCTATTTCTACCTACATGGTTTTCATTACAAAAATGGCTGCCATGATTTGTATATAAAGCCAACACAACAGGAAGTAAGGGGAAATCCTCTTTAAGAGTTGTCGCCAAACCAGACTTCCCCGTTGGAAGATATGCCCTGCATATTTCATATTCCTATGACGGCGGCAGTTTGAAGTGGAATACCGCTGTTATGATAGCAGAGAGCTACCATAACCCCCCCATATCAATTTTTTTTCTACAGGCGATTCTGTGTCAGATAAAAGTGGTCTTAGCTTCGGATTTGCCGCGATATCACTTTTATCAGCGGAGAGGTGCGCCCGCCCGCCGCTTTCCGGTCATCTCCACCACTTACCGGACCCGCCTGAAGCAGTGGAGATGATCGGTTCCTCTCCCCCCAGTGTCCGTGAGCGGCTGAAGCCGTTCACCCCGCTCCATAACATGGCAGGGCGGAAGCGACCTCACAAGTCACTTCCGCCCAATGCTCTTAAAGGACCCTTTTTTTTTTGCAGTCATTTTTTTCAAATAATTTTTTTTTTTTTTTTTTTTTGCATTTTACTGTAAATCTGAGATGTGAGGTCTTTTTGACCCCCAGATCTCATATTTAGGAGGTCCTGTCATGCTTTTTTCTATTACAAGGAATGTTTACATTTCTTGTAATAGGAATAAAAGTGATCACATTATTTTTTTGCAAAAATAAAAATTAAAATAAATAATTAAAAAAAAAATTTTAAGCGCCCTGTCCTTGCGAGCTCCCGCGCAGAAGCGAACGCATACGTAAGTCCCGCCCACATATGAAAACGCTGTGCAAACCACACATGTGAGGTATCGCCGCGATCATTAGAGCAATATCAATAATTTTAGGACTAGACCTCCTCTGTAACTCAAAACTGCTAACCTGTAGAATTGTTTTAACTGTCGCCAATGGAGATTTTTATGTTGCAAAGTTTGTCGCCATTCCGCAAGCGGACGCAATTTTGAAGTGTTACATGTTGGGTATCAACTTACTCGGCATAATGCTATCTTTCACAATGTGGGAAAAAAATGGCCTAACTTTACTGATGTCTTATTTTTGAACTCAAAAAAATGATTTTTTTTTTTAAAAATCGCGCTTGTAAGACCACTGCGCAAACACAGTGTGACATAAAATTTTGCAACCCCGACATTTTATTCTCTAGGGTGTTAGAAAAAAAATATATAATGTTTGGGGGTAATTCTAAGTAATTGTATAGCAAAAAAAAATGGTTTTAACTCATAAGCACCGAATTCCAAAAAGAAGCTCGGGCTTAAAGTGGTTAAGGTTGGCCTCACAAATATCTATTACAGCCTCTAATATCCTGGTTTTGCTTGTTACCTTGCATGACTCAACTTATTGCCATGTGAACTGCCTATATGGACAAGCAAGCCCCCTCTCTGCCCATGATTGCGAAGGTCATCTCCTTGCTGACCAGGGTGTTGGCTGGGGGTGGTCTTTTTCCTTACACAAGTTCTATATTACCACAGCCAAATCCTTTACAAGTCATATCCATAAAGCCAGTGTCTGGTCCCGGTAACCTGGTGCCATGTTGCGAAACAGCAAAGGGACTCCATGGCAAGAGAACAAGCACTTCTAGTTAAGTATTCTTGATATTTTATTTATCTGTATCTGTCATTATTTTGGAATAAACGTTGAACTTTTAAGTATTTGTGTGATCTCTCTTTGCTCATATCCAACCAATCCCCAAAAACGTGACAACAGAGCCCTCATCTCAAGTTTCTGTTACAACTCTAAAACTTTGGATTTCCCATCACTTTCTGTAGCAGTAACGATGGTCACCAGGACAAATCGAGAGAGTGAACCTTCCCTCTCTCAAATTCATATAAAATACCCACTGGTCTTATAGCAACCATATGGAAGCACTGAACCCATAGACATATTTACTCTTCTCAAAAGTAACAGTCAAGGATCATTGCTGTCTACATAAATCACTGTGTAGCAAGGCAGCTTCAGGCTCCATAGCAGCCACCTGTTCTGCGGTGGCAATCGTTTTTGCCTATGATTGATATAACTGGATAAGCTTAATTTTCACAAAGAGTTGTGCAGGTGACAAGATGGCTGCGCACTTCACTGAGAAAACACAGATATCTCCGTCTTGTCAGCCACTGATCCCAGAGGCTGTCGGTTCCTTCAAGCAAACGGGAAACTGTACCAAGGGAGTGCAGATAAGTGACGCCAGGCTGAGATAAGGAATATCTTGACATTTAAATCCAATTACACTTTTTTCTTCCCTGATTGGGATATATCAGTAGTGGAAAGGCTCTGTGACATAATACGTATGTACTAAGTGTTTTATGCACAGAGCATAGTGGAGCAAAAAGCAGCAAAAGAGAAAGGCTCACCGATATGTAGTTGTGGATTTCACACACCTAAAGGAACATTCCAGGTCATTACCTGAAGAGAGTTTCAAGGTTGTTACTAAGAGTGCTTCTTCAAGGTCGGTTCTCCAGGTTGTCACTTGGCTAATGTAAAGACTCAAGTCATATCTACTCACCATTAAGGTACGTCTCCAAGAAATTTCTCATTATCTTTGGCTGGAGAACTGCTCTATCTGTTCATCTATTTAGAAATTTGGGATGCTTGTCGAGCATGTGGCAGGTTAATGTGAACCCGTAGTGTTGTCCTCTCTGAAGGGAAGTTCAGGATTCGGAAGGGGGTTTCTCCAGGTCATTACCTGAAGAAAGTTTCAAGGTTGTTACTTAGAGTACTTCTTCAAGGTCGGTTCTCCTGGTTGTCACTTGGCTAATGTAAAGTCTCAAGCCATATCCAAGAAATCTCTCATTATCTTTGGCTGGAGAACTGTTTTATCTGTTCATCTATTTAGAAATTTGGGATGCCTGTCAAGCACGTGGCAGGTTAATGTGAACTCATAGTGTTGTCCTCTCTGAAGGGAAGTTCAGGATTCGGAAGGGGGTTTCTCCAGGTCATTACCTGAAGAGAGTTTCAAGGTTTTTACTTAGAGTACTTCTTCAAGGTCGGTTCTCCAGGTTGTCACTTGGCTAATGTAAAGACTCAAGCCATATCTACTCACCATTAAGTTACGTCTCCTAGAAATCTCTCATTATCTTTGGCTGGAGAACTGTTTTATCTGTTCATCTATTTAGAAATTTGGGATGCCTGTCAAGCACGTGGCAGGTTAATGTGAACTCATAGTGTTGTCCTCTCTGAAGGGAAGTTCAGGATTCGGAAGGGGGTTTCTCCAGGTCATTACCTGAAGAGAGTTTCAAGGTTTTTACTTAGAGTACTTCTTCAAGGTCGGTTCTCCAGGTTGTCACTTGGCTAATGTAAAGACTCAAGCCATATCTACTCACCATTAAGTTACGTCTCCTAGAAATCTCTCATTATCTTTGGCTGGAGAACTGTTTTATCTGTTCATCTATTTAGAAATTTGGGATGCCTGTCAAGCACGTGGCAGGTTAATGTGAACTCATAGTGTTGTCCTCTCTGAAGGGAAGTTCAGGATTCGGAAGGGGGTTTCTCCAGGTCATTACCTGAAGAGAGTTTCAAGGTTGTTACTTAGAGTACTTCTTCAAGGTCGGTTCTCCAGGTTGTCACTTGGCTAATGTAAAGACTCAAGCCATATCTACTCACCATTACGGTACGTCTCCAAGAAATCTCTCATTATCTTTGGCTGGAGAACTGCTCTATCTGTTTATCTATTTAGGAATTTAGGATGCTTGTCAAACATGTTGCAGGTTAATGTGAACCCGCAGTGTTGTCCTCTCTGAAGGGAAGTTCAGGATTCGGAAGGGGGTTTGTCCAGGTCATTACCTGAAGAGAGTTTCAAGGTTGTTACTTAGAGTGCTTCTTCAAGGTCGGTTCTCCAGGTTGTCACTTGGCTAATGTAAAGACTCAAGCCATATCTACTCACCATTACGGTACGTCTCCAAGAAATCTCTCATTATCTTTGGCTGGAGAACTGCTCTATCTGTTCATCTATTTAGGAATTTAGGATGCTTGTCAAACATGTTGCAGGTTAATGTGAACCCGTAGTGTTGTCCTCTCTGAAGGGAAGTTCAGGATTCGGAAGGGGGTTTGTCCAGGTCATTACCTGAAGAAAGTTTCAAGGTAGTTACTTAGAGTGCTTCTTCAAGGTCGGTTCTCCAGGTTGTCACTTGGCTAATGTAAAGTCTCAAGCCATATCCAAGAAATCTCTCATTATCTTTGGCTGGAGAACTGCTCTATCTGTTCATCTATTTAGGAATTTAGGATGCTTGTTAAACATGTGGCAGGTTAATGTGAACCCGCAGTGTTGTCCTCTCTGAAGGGAAGTTCAGGATTTGGAAGGGGGGGCAGTCTAGCTTGGCTTTAACAAGAAAAGCCGAGATGTGGATATAACCTTGTAAGGAGGTGTATAGGGGTCTTTCAGACATTTGACCCATCTTTTCTGCAGTAGCGTGCAAACTGCACTCCACTCTGGTGGAAAGTTTTCCCCAGTCACCAAAAATGGTGTCTGTTGCTGAGGTGTAGGAAGGAAAGTTAGAGTTGGGAAATAATTAAAAAGTCCAACTTTGTTAGTTTGCAATGATGATCACCTTTCCATAAATAGGAACTGCTGTCCCCCAGGAGAAAGACTGTTAAGCAGCAAAGGGGAACATCAATCACTCAAGAGTAACTTTATTGTTGATAAAGCTTAGTAGGCACTAGAGCTGCACGATTCTGGCCAAAATGAGAATCACAATTTTTTTTGCTTAGAATAAAGATCACGATTCTTGTGGCGTAACATCTTACATATACAAAAAATTGGGCCAACAGCAGTGTTTTTTTTTTCTTTTGAAAGTGTTTTTTCCAAAAAAATTGCGTTTGAAAGACCGCTCCGCAAATACCGTGTGACATAAAATATTGCAACAACCGCCATCTTATTCTCTAGGGTCTCTGCTAAAAAAATATATATATACAATGTCTGGGGGTTCTAAGTCATTTTCTAGCAGAAAATACTGAATTTTTACGTGTAAGCAGCAAATGTCAGAAAAGATTTAGTCTTTAAATGGTTAAACTAAACTCTTCTATGCACTGGAGTTCAACCCTTTGACCATTTGAAACATTGTATCTTTTTATTTCTTTTATCAACTGGACTTGGCTCTCTGCCCAGACTTGGCAGTCTGCCCAGATAGGAGAGATTCAGGTAGCTCCAACTTAGAAAAAGGTTCCTGGGGAGACTTCAGGCGACTTGCATTGACCTCTATTACAGTCAAGTCGCGCTGAGTCACCCCGCAAGTCGGACTCCATAACTGCACTGAAAATTGCGGTAATGCCTGATGAAGAACGCGGGGGGGGGGGGGGCTGAATCAAGATTGTGATTTCAATACGATTAATTGTTCAGCTCTAGTAGGTGCCAGGGTGGATTTGATTTAAATCATAATTTTTAAAGGGCAACTGTCATCTCTGTTCCGCTGCGCCTCCTCTGACCCGCTGTTGACTCACCGACAGTCCCATTGACTTTAATGGGACGGCTGGTGATGCGGCAGTGACACAACAAGGTGAGGGACGTGGCGGCAGCGGGTGAGTGGATGCCCGCTAACAGGATGGATTTGAAATGACAGGTGCTCTTTAAACGTAAGACCTCATTCTTAGTTAGAATCTTTAATATTTGCAAACTAAATTAAGGTTTCCTATTTAGAATAATAAGCCGTCAGGTTAGAAAACAGCGATATCAGAACTGATTCAATCATACAGTTTGTAGTGTACATAGATTTGCAAAATAATGGGATAAAGGAATATTCCTGAACTTTGTTTTATCTCAAGGTTACTGTGGAATTGTGTGAATGCATCAATGCTGTGCATGTTATCTCAGCTTGCAGAGCTTGGATTCACTGAATGAGTTTACCAAAAATGTAAATATTGCCGAATATACAGCCTCATGCTAGATAACTAAGCTCCATTTCCTGTTGAATAAACTAAATTATTAATGTATCTTACATAGAAAACTATCAAAGGCATTTCAATAAAATAAATTCAATAAAAATCAAAAAAGTGATTTAAATCAAAAAAATCTGATTTTTTTTCTTTTTTTTAAAAAAAAAATCATCGATTTTTATCCACCCTGGTAGGCACTGATCAATGTGTTAGGTTCTGCATTTCAGAAATCTGCAGTAAAATTCTTGAGCATTCGCCTATCTGTTCCTCCATTGTTTCCAGAGGTACAATCAAAAGTAAGTGCTGGCTGAGGGATAGATGATGTAGACCACAGGTGTCAAACTGGCGGCCCTCCAGCTGTTGCGGAACTACAAATCCCATGAGGCATTGCAAAGCTGACAATAACAAGCATGACTCCCACAGGCAGAGGCATGATGGGACTTGTAGTTTCACAACAGCTGGAGGGCCACCAGTTTGATTTTAGACCAAGGTTTCTCAACCAGGGTTCCGTGGATCCCTAGGGTTCCTCCAGAGGTTGCTAGGGGTTCCTTGAGCAATGGTCAATTTCTACCTCTCAGATAAATTCCCAATGACATCATTGATCTTTTTAGCTATCTGAAGGGGGTAATTCTTCCCAATGACCACAAGTGTAAGGAGCATTCTTCCCATTGACCACCAATGTAAGGAGCATTCTTCCCAATGACCACAAGTGTAGGGAGCATTCTTCCCATTGACCACCAATGTAAGGAGCATTCTTCCCATTGACCATAACACTAATGCAGGGTTTCTCAACCAGGGTTCCGGGGATCCCTAGGGTTCCTCCAGAGGTTCCTAGAGGTTCCTTGAGCAATGGTCAATTTCTACCTCTCAGATAAATTCCCAATGACATCATTGATCTTTTTAGCTATCTGTAAGGGGGGAATTCTTCCCAATGACCACAAGGGTAAGGAGCATTCTTCCCATTGACCATCACACTAATGTATCATGAGTTGTAGACTTCTAATTTTTAGCAGGGGTTCCCCGAGACCGGAGAATTATTTAAAGGGTTCCTCAGTGTTGAAAAGGTTGAGAAAGGCTGGTGTAGATGATGGGGAAATAGGTGTGAAGTGAAGAAGATACCAGAAGAGGAAAAGAGGTTTCCCTGGCCCTGGGAAAAAGTTAGTGAAGATTTATCT
Organism: Glandirana rugosa; assembly: GCA_018402905.1. NCBI lineage: Eukaryota > Metazoa > Chordata > Amphibia > Anura > Ranidae > Glandirana > Glandirana rugosa. The sequence goes on from BLSH010296693.1 coordinate 996,443, forward strand.
CCTGGAGGAAGATGTGTGAGGCCAAGACTGAGATGTGATACCCAGGTGTGAGGGGCGATGCCCATTTTGTGTCTGCAGAGGGAGGGATTGAAAGACTTGAGTGCTGTTTTTTGTTCTCCCCCAGCAATCGTTTCGCTAGACAGATCGTTTGGCATGTATGCGAGTACACAGAGCATAGTATCAATTCCAGTGGCACCACATCCCATATTACAGTTTAGAGATCAGTGGAAGGGTACTGGTGACTTTTATGGTGCATATTCAATCAGAAACATGAATAAAATTCAATAAGTATTTTTTATTATTGATACATTTAAAAAAAAAGTGCAATGCCACTTTTAAATACTCAGTCACTTATCCTCTGTGTATATACAGCATGATGGTATTCCCGACATGTTTCGCCTAAACATACAAGGCTTTCTCAGGGACGCTGTACACAGGGGTAACGGAGCCATTAGGTATATTGTAATTGTAATAATAGCACTTTAAAAAAAAAGGATTCCAGCAAGCATGCAGAGCTAAGAGTGACCGGACAGGGGGCTTCACAGATTAAAGGCTGTCGCAGGAGGCATAAAGGAGCCCGCTATAGGCTATCCTGCGGTGTTTATACACCAGGAAAGGAGGCACAGAAGGAAGAGGTAATAACTACCGATAGTAGTCTCATTCCGTTCTCTGGCGCATGTTCTCCTGGTGTCTTGTTAAATTTTATCCATGTTTCTTATTGAGTATGCACCTTAAGGCCTCATACACACGGGCGTATCTTTAAGGCCTCATACACACGGGCGTATCTTTAAGGCCTCATACACACGGGCGTATCTTTAAGGCCTCATACACACGGGCGTATCTTTAAGGCCTCACACACACGGGCGTATCTTTAAGGCCTCATACACACGGGCGTATCTTTAAGGCCTCATATACACGGGCGTATCTTTAAGGCCTCATACACACGGGCTGATCTTTAAAAATAAACAAAACTTCGGGCCCGACGTCAAGGAAAAAAGATCGGTGTTTTTCGGCGTTATGCACCAGCGTTAGTGAGCGTCGGCGTCAATAGGCATTTTTTTAAAAAAATCATCCCTCTGCTATTTTTCAACCTAAAAACGTTGGTGTCAAAAAACGCCGGAAAACGCCGGTACAATATTAGTTGGCGTTAGTTGGCATTTTGCGGCGTCAAAAAATGCCAAAACATTACAGCCTCAGAACGCGATGGCCGTGGGTTCTACTTTCAGCTCACTAACGCCGACGCCATCTACAGCTCAAAAACGCCGACGTTTTTATGGGGCCATTGACTAACATGGAGAGCTGCAAAAAACGCCAGAAAACGCCGGCGTCAAAAAACGTCCGCGTGTATGAGGCCTGAAAGTCCCCACTACCCTTTTATTGATCTCTAAATCGTTTGGCATGGTCTCTACATCGACGACCTTCTGTTGATGTGGGATGGTGACACTGTAGGATTGCATGAATTCTGGAAGTATCTTAATAACAACCAGTTAAAGAGGAAGTAAACCCAGATTGGGTTTACTTTCTCTACATGCTCTTGTAATGTAGAAGCATAATGGGCTACTATGCATCACATAGTAGCCCATTATGTGCCACTTGCCTGCAAACGAAGCCTGCGATGTCCAGCGGTGTCCCCTGTGCTGGCGGCGTCCATCTTCTGCCCCTCTTTCTTCCGGGGCCGCAACTCCGGCGCTGCGACTGACCAGAGTCATGTGACGTCACTCCCGCGCATGCGTGCGGGAGCCACCAGTCACGGCGCGGTCGCAGTGGAGGAAAGGCACGGAGGCTGTTTCTTCACTGCGTATGTGCCGAAATGACGTTGGCACCGCAAATACACTGCATATCTCCTGAACCGTACAAGTTTAGGAGATATGCAGGGCACCTACAGTTAAGCCTTACCATAGGCTTACCTGTAGGTTAAAGTGGTTGTCACGAGTTGTTAACCACTTTAAACCTATATTTTTCAATTGAACACAACAATTCTAGCATTCATTTCTTAGACATCACACTGCAGGGCGATTCTACAACAGGCAGTGTTTCAACCAAGGCCATCTCTAAAATTGATTGGACCCTGGGCAAAAATTTTCTTGGGCCCTTCCTAATGCACGTATCAACTATTTGCGTGCAGTGTGGGCTCAAGGGGAAGCTGCCTTGGGCCCCACAACAAAGACTGGACCTGAGGCAGCTGCCCCTTTTGCCCTGTGTTAAAGACGGCCCTGGTTTCAACATGCACTTACAGGAAATCATGCACCGGCAACACAACACTGTTTGCAACCAGTTGTCATCCATCCCACACCATCAGTGCCATCTCCTATGAGGAATTTATTTGAGCTAGACGCAATTTTTCAACAGAATCCACTTTTAAACAGGAGTGTGGGGGTTATTCATCATCGCCTGGTAAACAGAGGGTACAGCATTCCCAATGTACATCAAGGTATGAAGGAGCTCTGTTGCAAAAAATAGAGAGGAATTGCTAGTAGTCACGTCCAGGAACAGAAAGGCCATGGACAGGGGCGTATCATGAAATTTGTGGGCCCGTGTGCAAGCCCAAACTGCACCGATCATCCCCAGCTGTCAACCAGGGAGAGATCATCCATTAGTGCAGTGTGGGTCAGAGCATATTGGGCCCCCAGCCCCTCAGGGCCCGTGTTCAGTGAACACCCTGCACCCATGGATGATACGCCACTGGCCATGGAGGTAGACCTCATAGTTTTAGAAACAATGTAACAGGCCAACCCACCACCTTTGTAACCACATTCTCTCAAGAATATCAGTCAAAATAATAAAAAGGAATCTGCCTATACTACACTGTATACAGACAAAGGTTTACATGGGGTTTTGCTAGCAGGCTGTAGTTTCTCTAGTCAACGAGCACCTACATTAGGAAATGTATTATCACCTAGTGTTTTCTCGTCTAAACAATGCCAGCCTACCTGGCTGGCCTGGGAACTATCCCTGTAATACTAAGACTTGTAGATACTGTCATTTGAGTGTGCCGGGCAAAACTTTTGCTGCCACGGGTGAGGAGTTTACCATACAACAATATGTTAACTGTGGCACGAGTTTTGTAGTCGATCACCTGTATATCATATAATCCACAGTATGTGGGCTGCACCACGCGTCCCTTGAGAACCTGAATAGGGGAACACTATTGTGACACAATGTAAATATTTCCAATGCAGCGCGTTACTTTAGTGCAATTAGCGGACCTCCAACTTTTGCAAAACTACAAGTCCCATCATGCCTCGGCCTCTGGGTGTCATGCTTTTGGCTGTCAGAGTCTTGCTATGCCTCATGGGACTTGTAGTTCTGCAACAGCTGGAGGTCCGCTAATTGCATAACCCTGCTTTAGGGAATGCCATCAGGGTGACCTTTTCTCATTTAGTTTCAGAGGAATTGAACGACCGTCTCACTCACCTAGAGGAGGTGACAGGGAGAGACGGTTACTGGGAAGAGAGGCATGGTTGATTTTTCTAGATCACCTCAGGGGTTGATGGGATCTAGATTTGCACCTACAATAAATTGTTTCTCTAAGATTCTTTTAATCACTTTCACTATTGTTTATATATTTTTGTTATCTATTTTATTTTTTTAATTTTTTTTTTAATGTATATTATTATTTTGTGGTTTGTAAAGTGGCATTCACATGGGACTCCGTAGTACATACTATAATTGATTTTAGTCTGTTTTCAATTGCCTACAATCAATTTGGACAATTAATGGGGGGGATCCCGTGATATGTAGAGCCACTATATATTTCAAAGTTCTTTGTCCAAATGTGGTTATGATTAAGGCCTTTTAGGGTGAAACGCGTCAACTGATTTATCTGTGGTTGTGGATTGTGGTTTCTGAATAAAGATGGAGATTTTTTTAAGAGCAACTCTTGGTGTGTGGATCATCCTTCTATATGTGCTTTGTGTGCTGCAGGACATAGATTTGGCCAAGAGTGTTGCCCTAAAAGTTCTTATTGTTTGAGAACTTTAAAGATGTGGGTGATGTTTCCTTCTTCACTTCATGAATGGCCCTTCTGGTTTCTCATTGAAGGTCTCCGTTGCGAGGCCAAGATTGAGGTATAATACCCATTTTGTGCCTGCAGAGGGAGGGGCTGAGAGAGTTGAGTGTTGCCCTAGAAGCTTCGGTTGTTTATGAGATGGTCTAAGCTTTGAAGATGTGTGAGATGTTTCCTTCTTCACTCCATGAATGGCCTTTCCGGCTTCTCGTTAAAGTGGTTGTCAACCCGTGCCATGACAACCACTTTAACCTACAGGTAAGCCTATAATAAGGCCTATAATAAGGCTTACCTGTGGGTGCCCTGCATATCTCCAAAACCTGCACGGTTCAGGAGATATGCAGAGTACTAGCACTGCTGACGTCATTTCGGCACATGCGCAGTGAAGGAACGGCCTCCTACCTACAGTCCAGTTTTGCTGATAACCAACAGTATGGGAAGGGGTAAGCCATAGTCAACCAGCCAAACTGCACAACAGGTAGAGTTGCAGTTTCTATGGCCTGCAACATTATGACTGGGGTCCCCCTTTGTGGCCTTGGAGCTGCAAGGCCGACCTGCCCAACTTTCCAGTATGCCACTGAGATGCGGGGGAGCTGCCTCTGGAGCCTGACGCATGGGCGATTTATTGGTGGATTGGCATTCAGGCTGAGGCTTCCCTTGCCCCAGTTGGTTTTCTATAATTTTGATGTGGCATGTGTACTAACTACTCTTGGCGCAGTTAAATTCTCTCTCCAGCCCTTGCCACCACAATGTTGCCAGTTCTCAGCGGGTTGCTGCTGGTTCAGCTCTCAACATGGCTGAGTGGCGTAGCGTGCTGGCCACAGGTACGGCACACTGTTAATTGGTCCTGGGGCCTCGGATGGAGGTACTGCTTCTGGTAATAAATTAATGTGCCAATCAGCAGAAGCACCCATCCTCTCAGACAATTTCCCCCGGCTCTCAGATATGCGGCTGCATTTCATTTATCTGTCGCCTGCATGTGAAACAGGATTAATTAAACTCATCCAAGTATCACAGGAAAGGCTCGTTCTTCGACGTGCCAGGGAATAATTGACTCCAAATGAATTGTAAAAGAGGGTTAGTGATTGTGTGCTAGATGTTATTATTATGATGTAAATATTAGCACAGGGGTGACAGCGGGGGATCGATTTAGTGCTGCTTGGCAATTGTGACAGCCATCCATTACTCCAGCTATAAAGAGAGCCTTAGACAGCTCCTGAATACTACTGATCAGGAGTGGAGGTATACCCAGGGCTGGCCCAAGACATTGTGCTGCCTGGGTCCAAGAATGAAATGCTGCCCCCCCCCCCTTAAAAAAAAAAAAACGCCCACCAAAAGGCCCCCACATGCATTATTTTATATCACGATAATTAACACTAAAGTTAAATTTATCAGGAAGTCAGATTTACATGCAACAGCACCTTGTCTACATGAAAAATTATATGACATTCCATTATGTGCAATTCCAAGGGGCAGGCTAGGGTAGTATAAAGACAGGCTAGGGTAGTATATAGACAGGCTAGGGTAGTATAGGTGCAGGCTAGGGTAGTCACAGGCTAGGGTAGTATATGGACAGGCTAGGGTAGTATATAGACAGGCTAGGGTAGTATATGGACAGGCTAGGGTAGTATATGGACAGGCTAGGGTAGTATATGGACAGGCTAGGGTAGTATATAGACAGGCTAGTGTAGTATATAGACAGGCTAGTGTAATATATGGACAGGCTAGTGTAGTATATGGACAGGCTAGGGTAGTATATAGACAGGCTAGGGTAGTATATAGACAGGCTAGGGTAGTATATAGACAGGCTAGGGTAGTACATATAAGGAAATAGTAAACACCGCTTAGGTTGTTTGGAAGAGAGCCTGTATATGGATCCGGGTGCTTGCCTCGGCTCGCCGCCGTGCACAGTAGAGATAGACAGATTTGGCAGCACTCTACGGATGAAAGTGAAAAAGCTTGCAATTTATTGTAACAAGCATATGCAGGTACAGATGGATACAGGTACAGGTTGACGCGTTTCACTCGTCAATAGCGAGCTTAGTCATTAGGGTAGTATATAGACAGGCTAGGGTAGTATATGGACAGGCTAGGGTAGTATAGGGACAGGCTAGGGTAGTATATAGACAGGCTAGGGTAGTATATAGACAAGCTAGGGTAGTATATGGACATGCTAGGGTAGTATAGGGACAGGCTAGGGTAGTATATAGACAAGCTAGGGTAGTATATGGACGGGCTAGGGTAGTATATGGACAAGCTAGGGTAGTATATGGACGGGCTAGGGTAGTATATGGACGGGCTAGGGTAGTATATGGGGCAGTTGTCGTCATGACACATAAAACTGCTGGGAAAAATCTTGGTGGTCAATTTGCTGGGTTAATAGAAGAGAAGGAGAGGTGCTTGTGATTCAATTTGCTGCCCCTCTCAAAGTGCTGCCTGGGTCCAATGGACTCACTGGGACCCATGGTAGGGCCGGCCCTGGGTATACCAGTTGTGTGGACTTCTTGGCCCGAGCTTATTAAACGGTAATCCCAATCAGTGCACTGCTATGCCCTTATACCATACATAAAATATAGTGCATCAAAAAAGTGCAGGGCAATCAAAATCAAATAAATAACAAAATTCAAATCAGGTTATATGGTGTTGTGATAACCAAAATGTCTACACGAAAGTCCCATTCGCAAAATTCCACCTTAGTGTAAATATAGTGACAGTCAATAGTTGTATCCAACGTGTTGGGTGCCCACAACCTTTAGGATAAATTCCTGCTCACCTCCAATATCTGACCCCACCACAGAGTCAAAGCAGCCTTAGTGTCCTCCACTTAAGATGATACTGGAACACTCCCTCTGGTAGCCAGGGCTGCTGTTAGAAATCGCACGGCCCAGTACAGCCTACCTGAAAAATATTAAACCAATATTTTCAGTAAAAATATATAGCATTACACATAACATAACTTACACAATTCCTGCTAAATCTAAAAGATAAAAGTGTATTGAGTTAATAAATAAAGTTCTGTATGTGAACACATTGTAACATGCTTCAGTTATGAATGAACACAGTGCTGATCACTCACTGTGTTCATTCAGGAAAGAAAGGGACCGGTTAATGACCTATTTATTGGCCCCTTCCCCAGGTCTCCATCCTTTTACATCCCACCCCCGTGTGTCTGCAGCAGCCAGTGGGAGAGGGAAGCTGGCAGCGCTGGGGGGAAGATAATTGGTGCAGCGGGGGTGCAATTACAGGAACAATTTCCTGTGTGTCTCTCCCTACAGCAGCTGAAAGGAGAGGGGGAGAAACCGGCTTTCAGCTGCTGCAGGTAGAGATACACAGGACATTGTTCCTGTAATTGCACCCCACTGCACTGATCATCCTCCCTGCCCTATCCACATCGGATTCCCCCGCTGACCGGGCCCCTCTGCGTGCCTGGGCCCCATACAGGAGGACTGGTGGTACCCCCTTATCAGCGGCCCTGCAGGTAACACCCCTGAATCTCAGTCCTCCACCTCTCACTCTCGATGATCGTATGATGTATCATAAAAACGGAAATGGAGAAACCAAAGTGCTCTATTGCTACATATATATTTAATGAATGAACTAAGGATAAAAACACTCACAAAAAACTCAGTGAAAAACGCATATCATCAGCTCACCACACCGACACAAATTGGTGAAAGGGCATCAATGGCAATCGATCCTCCCCCTGTACGCGTTTCGCCCACTTCATGGCCTGCTGAAGAAGCTCAGGGGTGCTACCAGAAGGAGTGGTTCAGGGCCATCCAGTTTCATCTGAAGTGGAGGACACTAAGGCTGTTTTCTAGGGAATATCTCACCAAAAATGCCGTTTGTGTTGCAGGCAAAATCAAATTTAGTGCAGACTCCTAGGAAAACCGGTGAGCCAATCACACACACAGGAAATGACATACCTGGGGAGCTTTCTGCACACCATCTGTGTACAGAATGCCTCCTAGTAGCTATATTGCATTTTACAGAGAACTACAGCACTGCAGATTGAAAAGGAAAGGTCATGTTTAATAACATTCAATTACAATATGACTTGCGTCACAATTGTATACGCTATAATTTTTTTTAAAAATGTCCTACTAATGGGGAGTTACCCTTTAATTTGGACCCTTTCACACGGGCTGTCTGATTAGGTCCCCCTGTCAGTTTTTTTCAGGCGGACCTGATTGGACCCTGCAGTCTCCCCTATGGAGTGGCGGATATCATCCGCTGCTATCCGATCTGATCCTGCCCACAAAATCCAGACGGATGGTGGTCCAATTTCCACCTGTCAGGCAGATCGGATCGGATCAGTGGCGGCCGGTGGTTTTTTTTTTGGGGGGGGGGGGGTAACAAACAACCCTCCCCTTGGTCGGTGGCATCTCAGCAGCATCCCCCCACACTTACCCCAGCAGGTGTGTCGCGGGCTCTGGTGGCAGCAGCGGGCTTTGACGGGTTGTGGGCTCCGGTGACAGCGGTGGGCTTCGGCGAGTTGCAGGCTCCGGTGGCAGCGGTGGGCTTCGGCGAGTTGCTGGCCTCGGACGTTGAGCGGCTTCGGGTGGCGACGGTGGCCTCGGAC
>BLSH010296693.1:1005955-1020028 GCA_018402905.1 Glandirana rugosa
AAGAAAGACAAAGTCACGACTCGTTACAACAACTATTTGTAACGGACCGACAATAAATAAAATAAACTGTCGAGGTTAACCGCCCCTGAAGAATGTGAAGTTGACAGTTATTCCCTTGGGGTCACTGTCGACTTCCTCAGTCCTACGCCGCCGGGCAGAGGAATTGGATATTAACGCCCGAAAAAAATAAAAAAAAAATAAAGTCGACAGTCACCCCCTTAGGGCGACTGTAGTTTTTCTTGGCTCGGACTTTCATAACCAAAGTCCATAACCTCGTAAACACACTCATGGTTATGGCCATAGTCCTGTTGGGATCTTATTTGCATATTGGGACCTACGTCTCTCACTTACTTTTGTGAGATACTGTATATAGGGCAGTATCTGCATAAACTGACTCTCTGCATCCAGGGTTATACGTTTATTCTAGGGTTGTCCTGATACCGGTATTGGTACTCACACAAATGCTCCAATACCTGAAACCAATACTTTCAGGCTCGGTTCTTTTTGATGTCAGCGGGATTCCCCCACTGACAGCTGAAATAAAAAAAAAATAAAAAAAGCCCGCAATTATAGGTTAAGGAGACGGGCCGCCGCATCCTGACTCCTTCAGCTGTCACTGGGGTTCCCTTATTGACAGTTGAAGTGTAAGAAGTCCCCGCCAATTGGAGCTGTCAAATAAAATAAATAACAGCCAGGCAATGTTTATCAACAACATTGCTCAGCACTGAAACAGAAAGAATAAAAAGAAACCTTGTTTCTTTTTGTAGCTTTCTGTTTACACATCACATCAAAGGGATGAATTTCGTTCTGCAGATGAAGTCAGTTTAAGAGTCGGGCGACTGACAAGTCGCTCTCCTTGCAGTGTAATGGAACCGTTCTAATAGGAGCCACTCAAGTCTACTACTTTGGGGGCGACTTGCATTGACTTCTATTACAGAAGTCGCTTGCAAGCTGCACTGAAGTTGCGCTCAGCGGGGCGGCTCAGAGTCACCCCTGAAGTCGGATCGCCCCTGTGTGAACCGGCTCTAAAGCAACCTGTCAAGTAGAAAAAAAAAAAGTTAGTTTTTTATTGAATGTTCCTCTGTTTAACCCTTATTAACCCTTAATTTACTCTAATAAGCCTTAATTAACTCCTTATTCTCCTTCTCCATTTAATTATTACTTTCCTACTGATTTTTTTTTTTTTGTTCACTTCTATTTCATAAACTACTAATAATTAACACATTTTTTTTTGTTTGCTTTGTTCGTTAATATTTTTACACCTTTAACACATATTTACGTTTCACTTTGAAAAAAAAAGCACAAAATTAAAAAATGTATATTTTGTATTTCATTTGTAATGAACTTTTCAATGCTTTGTACCATTGCTGAAAGCAGTTGCAGTAGGTATCTGTATTTTGTATCGGCGAGCAGAGACAGCTCTCTAATTAGGCAAATTAGGCGGTCGCCTAAGGCCTCGCACTCACAGGGGCCTCATCACTGCCTAATTTGACACTGACACCAGCAGCACCGGGATAGAGAGAACTGACACCAGCACTTTAAAGCTCTTAATATATGCAATTTATAAAGTTATTTTTTTTTTATTGCTTGAATTATTTGTCCCATTATGGGCGATGAGTGGGGCCTCGTGTCTAAGTTTTGCCTAAGGCCTCACAAAGCCCAGAGCCGCCTCTGTCGGGTAGTACTAAAAAAAAATAGTATTGGTACCAGAATCCATTAGGGGAGAATGGGCTGTGCCCCCACTCCCCCATCCATGCGTCTGGCCGCCTAATCTACATGCAGGGTGCCGGACGCATGGATTCCTATCAGGGTTTTTTTTGACGCACGCGATTAAAGCCTGAGGCTCTAATTGGCTCGGGGCAGAGAGCTCATCCAGTTGTGAAACAATAGCGAATGAATATTTGCTTTTAGAACACTGATTCTCCTCCCGGCCAATCAGGAAGCGGATCCTGAGACCTGTCACCCTGATTGCATTGGCCGCCAGGAGGAGTTGCATGGGAAGCAAGAAAGCAGCTGCCTCCCGGAGTTCTGATGGGGCACCGGCAACTCACTGACCGACCCAAAGGGGGTGGGAGGGGGGTAGGTTGCCATCCATGACCCGACGGGTGGGGGGGTGTCGGCGGGTGGATTGTTTGCTGCCCCCCCAATAAACACCATCTGCCACTGATTGGCACTCATACAAAAATGGTATTGGTGCATCCCTAATCTATTCCCCTGCGTGTGTTCGGTGTATCTCTGCCATTGCTTTCTATGGGTGGCTGTGCGAAGCACCTGACTCTTCAGAGTGGGGAAATACGCCCCGAATTTTAAGCTCAGCCCCGGCCTGCAAGAGGCCTGAGGGTCATTAAGACAGCCAGGCAACTGGCATCTTAAGAAGACCTCAACAGTTTTCGCTTCCACGTTCAGGACATGTTTCTTTAACTTGCGCCGTAATTTACGCCATTGCGGTGGTCTCCAGCCCCATCAAAAATCAATCTTTCCAATCTGTGTGTTTCACCGGCATTTCCCAACTTTCCCATTACTAAGAAATTTTCATTTTTTCGAGAAAAAGTCGCAGTAATTTCCCCTGTGCCGGCAACCATTGCCCTGTAACCCTCGCCGGCCGCCGCTGATTATTCCTCCCCTGTAAAGCAATATGGGATTGCAGAGAGGCTGAAACAATGCAGCTGACCTCCGCAGTGACTTGCAGGGGGATTTAAAGTTTCAGCGACTGAAAAGTTTTTCATCCATCAAAATGGTAAAATATAATATACGTGGAATAAATAATTGCATCGCGGAGTCGGAAGCAGTCTGCGCAGTTATGTGATTTATTTAGTGGTTTTATATCGCGTTGGTTTAGTAAAAGTAAACGGACTTAACTGGTCCCTTTCCATTACCCACAAAAATACAATTTCATATTATTTTCCTGCACAACCCTTCGCCCCGTCAGGTCAGGATTTCAAATGAGTTTCTGGCTCTGGGCTTTGGCTGGGATGGAGAGGCCGGGGGGTGCGCCCGTGTCTAATCGGTGCCAAGCTGTCAGCGGGGGGGGTGAAGGTGAGAGGAGAGGGGTCTCTGGGCCACGCCAGCTGCCAACACGTGGAACATCACTGTAAAAAGCCGCGTGCACAGGTGAGCGCGCCCCAATCCCGGGCATGCCGCACGCTTGCTTGAACACCGGTTTCTCGGCTCTCGGCGTGAATGAAAATTGGATCAAAAATAGAAATAAAGAGATTTCCAGGAGGGGTGGCAAACCCCTGTGCTGTCCTGGAGGCTGCTGATCAGCAACCATCTCCTTCTCCGCAACTCCCAATGATCCACTGTTCCCCTTAGAATCCATTCCAGACCCGAAGGGCCAAGTATGCACTGGGTTAGATAAATTACACCACCATAGTAAAACTTGGATTGTTGCCATCATCCCTATAGTTAGAACATGAGAAAAGGGGTAGCGACCCTAGGGGGTACTGCACTGATAAACAATCAGCACAGACCCCCCCCCCCTGTCAGGAGAGCCGCCGATCAGCAGACGCGAGTAGAGGAAAAGCCGATACTTGGCTCTTCCTGTTCACACTGTGATCAGCCATGATTGGTCACGGCTGATCACGTGGTAAAGAGCTCTTTGCCAAAATCGGTAATTGGGTGGGTCAGACTGACGCACCGCACCACCGATCGCCACAATACACACCCCAGTGGGCAAGCAATCGTGGGTTATCTGGCTGGACGTAATATGCCAACCGGTCAGGATAACTGAACCACCGCCCAGCTGTCATTTGTCTGTAGGCTGGGCGGGGAGTGGTTAAACTTGCTCGCGGCTGTAATGTATTGCCGGCTCCCAGAAATACAGGTTTAAAAAAAATGAAACAAATGCCATAGGGCCCCCCCCCCCCAGTCCATACTAGAGAAAAGGGGTACCCCCAGTACATTGGGACTTTATGAGCAAACTCAAAGTATTACATCAAAATATAACGTTTTATTCATTACACATCTATAAACATTGGTGCACACATCACCATTGGATTCATTAATTTCTGACCTTGATATGTAAATGCCCCTGAAGAAAGGATTCAAGTTTGTTCCTGAAACGCGTCGGTCACAATGAGAAGAGACTGTCACATCAATATCTAGCCCCACATGAGTCATTTTTTATCATGTTTTGTCATGTTAATGCAATGGGGATGTATGCATCAATGTTTTTACCTGTGTAATGAATAAAATGTTATATTTTTATTGTATTTTGATGTAATACATTGAGTTTGCCCATAAAGTCCCAATGTACCGGGGGGGGGTACCCCTTTTCTCTAGTATGGACTGCGGGGGGGGGGGGTGGGGACCCTACGGCATTTGTTTCATTTTTTTAAACCTGTATTTCCAGGAGCCGGCAATACATTACAGCTGCAAGCAAGTTTAACCACTTCCTGCCTGGCCTATAGACAAATGACAGCCGGGTGGTGGTTCAGTTATCCTGACCGGATGGTATATTACATCCGGCCAGATAACCCACGATTGCACGCCCGCTGGGGTGTGTATCACGGCGATTGGTATTGCGGCGTGTCAGTCTGACCCACCACATTACCGATCTCGGTAAAGAGCTTCCATCGGCTGATCACAGTGTAAACAGGAAGAGCCATGCGTCTGCAGATGCGAGTAGATGGGAGCGGATCAGCGGCTCTCCTGACGGGGGGGGGGGGGGGACTGCGCTGATTGTTTATCAGAGCAGCTCCCTCCTCTAGGATCACCACCCAGGACCACCAGGGAGCCCACCAGGGAATACCCACCAGGAATTACCAGGGAGACCACCAGGTAAGGGGCACAGTGCCCAACAGGAATGGCACTCAGTGCCCATCTTGGATGCCACCCAGGATCACCTGGGAATGCCTCCATAAAAGTGCCATCAGTGCCCACCAGTGCCACCTATCAGTGCCCACCAGTGTGACCGATCAGTGCCCAGTGCCACCTATGAGTGCCCATTAGAGCCACCCGTCAATGCTGCTTATCAGTGCCGTATATATGTGCCTTATCAGTGCTGCCTCATCAGTGCCAATCAGTAAGGCCTCATCAGTGCCCATCAGTGTAGCCTCATCAGTGCCCGTCAGTGATGGAGAAAACATACTTATTTACAAGGTTTTGTGACAGAAACAAAGAAAAACTTTTTTTTCCCAAACTTTTCTGCGTTTTTTTTATTTGTAGCGCAAAAAATAAAAACCCCAGGAGTGATCAAATACCATCAAAAGAAACCTTTATTTGTGGGGGAAAAAGATGATAAAAATTTTGTTTGGGTGTAGTGTTGCATGACCGCACAATTGTAATTCAAATGCGACATCACTGAAAGCTGAAAATTGGTTTGGGCTGGAAGGGGGGTAAGTGTCTGCTATTGAAGTGGTTACGTGCCATTTTTCTATTAGAAATTTCATTATTGTTGCAACATGTTCTATACACAGTACAGATGTGCCACTTTACAGGCAGACTAAGGGGACCCCCCCAGGCATGATATTTAACTGAATTTTTCATTTTTATTGTTTCACTTTAAGCATCAATAAAATCACTGCTCCTTTTAAAACAATTGTTTTAAAAACATTGATACATGTCCCCTAGGGCAGTACCCGGGTCCCCATACACTTTTTTAGGGCAATAACTTGCAATAACAGCCCCCCCCCCCCCCAGGCCCTCTAATACTTACCTGAGCTGCTTCTCTATCCAGCAATGTCCATGAGTCCCTCGGCCATCTAGGTTGGCTGAGACAAAACAGCAGCTCCACGCTGCTGTCAATCAAAGTCAGTTAGCCAATCAGGAGAGAGAGGGGCGGGGCCGAACCGCAGCTCCATGTCTGAATGAACACAGGGAGCTGTGACTCAGCTCGTGTGCCCCCCATAGCAAGCTGCTTGCTGCGGGGGCACTTGACAGGAGGGGGGGGGGGGGCAGGAGCACAGAAGAAGGACCTGAGAAGAGGAGAATCTGGGCTGCTCTGTACAAATCCACTGCACAGAGCAGGTAAGTATAACATGTTTGTTATTTTTGACAAAAAAAAAAAGGAGACTTTACAATCACTTTAAAGGCTTTGATGGGCATTCAAAATGCTGTCTTTGGCGTCCACCATGACTATACCCCATGGGCGGAGCGAAACGCGTTGGGGCATGGCCTGGATGGAGCTGAGCTGAGGTTGAAGCTGCTTTCATCTAAGTTGGGCTTGTCGGGGCATTTCTCTCTTGCTAGATCTGGTGTACCGAGCCGGGACGGGCTTTTTCCCGGCCAGCATCCTTCAGTGTGAGTCACCAGATGGGGTCAAGGTTTAGGAGCCTCCTATTTTTCTGAATCGATCCTTAGCAACTAGTTGAGTTTTTATTTCTCCTGTGTTAAAAAAAAATGGTGATGGTTTCCTAGCAAATGCATGACAACCAATGCACCTTCTGTAAATGAAGTCCTGGTTATCATTGTTCTGTCCCTAACAAGATGAGAAAATCCGGGCCTAACCATGACAAAAGCATTGGCACCCAATTCCGGCACTCAGAACTCCGGGCCTCTCCAAATCTTCGTGAACTCTAGTTGATCCTGAACAATAGAGGCCTGCTGCACATGCAGAGACAGGTGCTCTTTGAACAGCCATACTGTACAGAACATCAGATGGTCCTCAGATGGTCCTCATGACAACAGACCCCACTGATTCAGCCGCCATCCTCGCCGTGCGTCTCGTTAAAGGGAGATTTAATGATCACAGATGCCGTTCTATTTTCAGGTCTCGGTGAGTCACTCTTCTTTGCACTTTTATTTTTAATACGATCTCGCTTTGTACCTCTCTAGGTGTCATCAAGGTGATTAATTAGCGATCATCGCGGCGGAACGTTTTGGTTTGGTTTCAGAGCGCGGTGGACGCGTAGAGTTTAATTTTCGTTTTCTTATTTTTAATCAGACATAAAACCCCGGTGTGGCCCTTTACAACCTCCAGCAAAGCAGACTCTTTATGAGAATCTTCCTTCAAACCCCTGACAGGCTCAAAGAGCGTTTATAAAAACCGACCGGCCTTATCACATGTTTCCATTTCTAATACCAGGTATGACGCGCTTCGACTCCCACGACGTGAAACGCTACATAAAAGAGATTATAGAGAATGATTCTTAAAGGGGAACTCCGGCCTGGCTACAGAGGAGGCTGTTGTTGTGAAAATGAGACGTTGTTTCTATCAGTAAATACAATTGGTTGCATTCTAAAAAGAAAATAGCCAATAGGAAGCCAGAAATTTTAGTTGGTCTACCTGACCATGGTTTGGTTTCAACAGAACCCCTCATTTTCCACTTCTTGATTAGAGTTTGAACACTGCTGATTGGCATTCTCAATTCCTTGGATTTCTTTTTATATCCCTTTCCTGTTTTATACAGTTCAACCACCTTTTCCCGCAGATCCTTTGACAATTCTTTTGCTTTCCCCATGACTCAGAATCCAGAAACGTCAGTGCAGCAGTGGATGAAAGATGCAAGCGTCTGTCAGGAGTCCAGAAACTCATTGACCTTTTATAAACACACACTAATTACAAGCAAACAGATCACAGGTGAGGATGGTTACCTTTAATAGCCATTCAAACCCCTTTGTGTCAACTTGTGTGCATGTTATCAGGCCAAAATCACCAGGGTATGTAAACTTTTGATTAGGGTCATTTGGGTAGTTTCTGTCCAGCGTATATCGATGGCGGGTGGTCCAGAAGTAGCTAAATTTCAGCTTTAGCTTGGTTGTAAAAGCTAACTGTTTTTTACCTTAAAACATTCTCTGCATTAAGGTAAAAAAATTCCATTATCAGCCCCCCCCCCAATACTTACCTGAGCCCAATCTCAGTGCAGTGCTTTCCTGTCTGCAGCAGCTTTTCTCTCCCCTCTCTCTCTCATTAGAGGAGTCAGAGCAGCAGCATGAACCATTGGCTGCTGCTGCTGTCAGTCAAATGAGCAAGAGCCAATGGCTCCTACTGCTGCTCAATGAGAAGAGAGCAGGAGGTAAGGCCAAGCCATGATGTATGTGTCTCTAGATGCGCACAGCCCAACTCAGGATTGAGCCCGCATGAATGCCCCTATAGGAAGCTGCTTACTAAGGGGCACTTGGAAAAGAGGAGGAGCCAAGAGCACCAACGCAGGAACCCCAGAAGAGGAGGTTTGGGCTGCCATGTGCAGAACCATTACACAGAGCAGATAAGTACGACGTGTGTATTATTTTTAGAAAAAAATTAACCTTTACAGTCTCATTTACTCCCCTTTGTTGTCACGTGTTCCAATTGAAGAATACAAGCAGTGGTGCCAACACACTCTGCTCAGGCATGGTCCGCACTATCAAGAAACTGGGCTGATTATGGCAGTGGCGTCGGGAGGGGGGGGGGCTGAGGGGGGCTACAGCCCCGAGTGGGCTCCCAAAAAGCCCCGGGTCATGGGGCATTCAAACTGTATTAGCCCCGAGAGAGTGACCATTTACAAAGAGACTGATGCTGCGCCTATGACGGACGTCACATCACACTGGTCCAATCCCACTACCACGGGACGTGTGCCGTCCATTAAAGGACACCGCCGCATCCAGAAAGCGGGAGTGACACTGCGCCTTTGCAGCCGCGGGGGTGGGTGGGAAATCCGGACCACTTTTGGCGCCCCGCTCCCTTCACATCTGGGCTGGCTACTAAGGTACAGCACTTGTCACACATTACAATGTTTTAACAGGGTTTCTTTGGTTTCAACTGTGAGCAGGATGTTAGTTCTCATACATAGTCAAGTCAATAGCCGTAGCGGACCACATACACAGCATGATGTAATGTGTTCAGGTTATTCATGAAAAATATTATTGAAGTGCTAATTAATTTTTTGGTAGGAGAGTGGAAGATTTGTATAATGTGATAGCATTCTACATAATGACACAGTAATCCTATATTCTATAAGGCAGATTATTTCCTCACAGTTGAAAATACAAAGTTAGGTAGGTCAGTGTATATCAGGTAGGTAAGTCAGTGTATGTGTCAGGTAGGTAGGTCAGTGTATGTGTCAGGTAGGTAGGTCAGTGTATGTGTCGGGTAGGTGTCAGATAGGTCCGTGTAGGGGTCAGTATAATGGTTAGCGTAGGGGTCTGGTGGGTTAGTTTAGGTGTGTAGGGGTCTGGTGGGTTAGTGCAGGGGTCTGGGGGGTTATTGTAGGGGGCAGGTAGGTCAGTTTAGTGGTCAGCATTGATGGACACCCGGCAGCCCCCTCCACCCCCATGCTTCAACCACCCTCCGGGTTAAAGCCCACCCACCTAGCAACGCCCCTGGATTATGGGCTGAGTTTCAAAATATTCCCCACCCCACCCAGAAATAAAAAAAATAAATTCTGAGACTATTTGACATCTATTTTTAACTATGCACATAAAAGTGTAACATCAATTACATCTATGTGGGTCAGGGATTTAAAAATCTTATTTATATGTATGTATATTGGTTTAATACAGCAGTTTTTATAGAACCAACATTGACACAGCCCTTTACAATACTGTACATGTGATAAACCCAGCCGGGACAGGGGCTTTTGGAGGGGACTGGAGGGTAGCCTCTTGCCTACTGACTATGGGCCCTGGTTTTTGAGTGGGCTCTATTCTTAGGAGCTGTGTGCCTGGGGGACCCTTGGAGTGGTCTTGCTTCGGATTCGGGTCCATGTCTCTCCCAAACACACAGGCTCTGAGAATCTAGGACTTGGATACAGATTTGGGGCCTTTGTGCCCAAGCCAGCAATGACTGCTTTAGACTGTGAGACTCAGAGCAGATGTGAATATAATCAGCTCAAACCAACCCGATGCTGGGGTCTCCTGTTATAATCTGTTTACTAAGGTGTCTTCCTCCCATGGCATCATTTCTACATTGTGTGGCTCCTAGGCGTGAATTCCCATCATTGAGTCGCCTATTGTTTCTGTCTGCTCATCTCTTGGAGATGTGATTAATATTGTGTTCACTTTACCTTATCAAACCATTGTGGGATGTTATGTGTAATGTACTTTGTGTATCCAGGGTTGTGGGCTGGATGGTCTGGGCACCTAGGCTTGTTTAAGTGATTAGTTGTTAAATAGCTTTACTGTTTAATTAGCTTAATATTTATGTTGGCTGTTCCTTAGCTATGTTAATTATATTCCTGTTTACAGTTTGAATTGTTAGGGTGATGTATGTGATCAGACTCTATTTGATCTTGTGTGCTATATATTATAGCATTCCGGTTTGTACCTAAGCTAGTGTCGTTTAGTCTTTGCATGCTCAGCTATAATACCTGGCTCCTGGGTCCAGACTGGAGGAAGTTATAAGTTGACGGAGGCATCCAAGCTGGGTGCTGGACATTCCTTCACTGTACATTCACATCAGTTCCTGCCCCCAAGGACCTTACAATCTAAAGATTTCACATGCATACACATACCAGGGCCAATTAACCGACCATCATGTCTTCGGAGCGTGGAAGAAAACCCTTACAGGCACAGGCAGAGCATGCAAACTCCATGCAGATCCTGGCTGGGATTTGAACCAAGGACCCCAGTGCTACAAGGCAGAAGTGCTAACCACTTAACTAGAACATGATGGTTCAAAAACATTTCTGCTTAGCGGTGCTGCACAGTGACTGTACTCTTTGTCCACTCAATACAAGTCTACCAGTCAGCTGTGACTGACTGAAAACACATGCACTTACCACGGGGAAGAGATTGTTTGCCAGCAGCCGTTAATCAGGGGGGGTGGTTGCAGTGAAATACAAACTGGCCACTAGGGAGAGAATTTACAAATGTCACTGTGCAATTATAAATGGCCACTAGGGGGAGAATTTACAAATTTCCTTGTGCAATTATAAATGGCCACTAGGGGGAGAATTTACAAATTTCCCTGTGCTATTATAAATGGCCACTAGGGGGAGAATTTACAAATTTCCCGGTGGAATACTGTGATGAAAATATGTTACAGCAAATGCAAAACCATGTGAATGTCACCTCAAAAATTGCTTGTGAATGTCACCTCAAAAATAACTATGACCGTCACAACGCAAAACACATACTCACCGGAATGCTTTACAGTTACCTGCATCAGTTTCCATTTTTCGGAATGACCTCCAGTTTGAAAGATACATATTTGCTTTGTATTATTCCCATGGTTCCTCCGATAAAGGGTTATTTTTCCCGCGACGGCGCCTTAAGTGTTTGGACTTCTAAGAAGAAGCGTTTTTCTAAGAAGAAAGGCTCGTCTGTGCCAGGCCGAGTTCAAGGTGCGTTAAGCCCCAAACAAAGATGTTCCAGAAGTCGGTAAGCGGCCGTAATTCGTTGTCATATTATAGAGATAAAATAATTCCCCGGGGAGAAGCAGCACCGTATCGCTTGGCAGATCAATAGGCCAGCCAGATTATGTGCCGGCTACTCCTTCTGCATGACAAAGAGCCAACTAATCAGTCACCCGGAGGAAGTGGCGGATCCTGGCGGGCGGCAGACGGGGAGAACGCTTTATGTCTTCCCGGAATGTGTCATTATTTAAGCCGGGCTCGGCCGGTGGAAGATGCTATCGCGCACTTGCTCTGCTTTATGG
This sequence comes from Glandirana rugosa, assembly GCA_018402905.1. Classification (NCBI taxonomy): domain Eukaryota; kingdom Metazoa; phylum Chordata; class Amphibia; order Anura; family Ranidae; genus Glandirana; species Glandirana rugosa. Next base: position 1,017,471 of record BLSH010296693.1, read on the forward strand.
CCGTCACTAAAAGTCTTACTGTCCCGGAGAACAAAGGTGATCCATCACGGCGGGGAAAAATTTGTGCGGCCCGAAATCCAAGGCACAAATACAGCCGGTTGAATAAAGGGACGCCTTCCAAATCTGGTGGGCATCTTTCTTAACCTCTTGCTGACCAACGTAATTATATAAACGTCCTGTCAGCAAGTGGTTATTATAAGATCATGGCTGCAGCTGCACCATGAACTTGGTACCATTTTTTTGAGACAACGATTGGCTCTTTGGTAAAAGGGAACCAAGTACGAAAAACCTCCCAGAATACCTTTTTTAAGGTCCTGAATCTCCCTTAATGGGATGGTGGAGTAGGGATGCCTGATGTGTCTATGTTGCATCACACCTTAAAAGAATAGTGGACTGGTGCTGCCATGAAGGGCCCAAATAATGGGTGGCTATGGAGAAAGAGGAAACCTGCTTACCACATACTGGTTTGCCTTAGTTGACCTTGCCGTTGCACCCCCTGAGATCTCAATCCACCCAACAATGTGGAACCAACAGTCAAGTCGATGCTTTCACAACACGAACATCTCTCCTCATCCCTCACCATTGGTCCCAGTTATTGGGAACTCAGATTTTGCTCCGGTCATCACCAACCATAACTTGTGCCGCCTTACCCATGAAGGCAAATTTCATGCTATTGACTTCCTTCATCTGGGCAGGTGTCAGGGCCTGGATTTGAACCCGGGACCTCTGCTGTGTCTGGCACAAATGCTTCTCCCTGAGCCACCTGAGATACTGGACAGCTCTCTGCCTGACTGATTATACAATCTTGCCTTATGTCTTGTTTGTCTTAAACATTGATCCCTTTGCTCCTCCCATGACCTTCCTATTTAGACCATGCCTTTGCACTTCCTGGTTGCCAGATTATTGTGCGCTCTCCAGCCTGTATCTTGTTCTTATCACTCCTGCTAATGCCCATATCTTTGCTACCACTCGTTACCAGCCTTTGGCTTGTTCCTCAACTATGCTTCTGCTTGATCCCAACCTGCAGCCACATAAGGCTTGTTAACTGACTACACTTCTGCTTGATCTCTACCTGCTATATCTGCTACTGGACCCTGGCTTGCTTATCTCCTGGTTGGGTGATACTGAGGACCATGACTTGATACTAACTAACAAACCCATCTCTACCATCAGGAGCTCTGTTAAACACCGGTTAGTGCTTAGACTCCACACTTTAGGTGAGCCTGGGTGATCTGCTCATGTGTTTATCCTGCTGGTTTGTGGAGGCCTCTCTACTGCTTTAGCTACTGGTTTCGGAAACCTGATCCCTGACCGTGACAGCAGTTTGCACAGCGAACGACCGTGCAACGTGAAAGACTTGAGCCGACAGCTGACTCCCTTTGAGACCTTCTGCAGATCAGAATCCCCAGCCTGACACTCACTTTCCAGGATTTACAACATTCTCTCCACTCCACCACCAGATCACACTCCGCCGCCAGATCATACTCCACCACCAGATCACACAGATCACACTCCACCACCAGATCACACTCCACCACCAGATCACACTCCACCACCAGATCACACTCCACCACCAGATCACACTCCACCACCAGATCACACTCCACCACCAGATCTCACTTCACCACCAGATCACACTCCACCACCAGATCTCACTTCACCACCAGATCACACTCCACCACCAGATTACACTCCACCACCAGATCACACTTCACCACCAGATCACACTCCACCACCAGATCTCACTTCACCACCAGATCACACTCCACCACCAGATCTCACTCCACCACCAAATCTCACTCTGCCACCAGATCACACTTCGCCAGCAGATCACACTCTGCCACCAGATCACACTCCACCACCAAATCACACTTCACCACCAGATCACACTCCACCACCAGATCACATTCCGCCACCAGATCACACTCCACCACCAGATCACACTCCGCCACCAGATCTCACTCTGCCACCAGATCTCACTTCACCACCAGATCACACTCCACCACCAGATCACACTCCACCACCAGATCTCACTTCACCACCAGATCACACTCCACCACCAGATCTCACTCCACCACCAGATCTCACTCTGCCACCAGATCACACTTCGCCAGCAGATCACACTCTGCCACCAGATCACACTCCACCACCAAATCACACTTCACCACCAGATCACACTCCACCACCAGATCACATTCCGCCACCAGATCACACTCCACCACCAGATCACACTCCGCCACCAGATCACACTCTGCCACCAGATCACACTTCGCCAGCAGATCACACTCTGCCACCAGATCACACTCCACCACCAAATCACACTTCACCACCAGATCACACTCCACCACCAGATCACACTTCGCCAGCAGATCACACTCTGCCACCAGATCACACTCCACCACCAAATCACACTTCACCACCAGATCACACTCCACCACCAGATCACACTTCGCCAGCAGACCACCTCACACTAGACCACCCCCTCACACTAGACCACCACCTCACTAGACCACCGCTTCACACTAGACCACCACCTCACACTAGACCACCACCTCACT
>BLSH010296693.1:1024247-1043143 GCA_018402905.1 Glandirana rugosa
CCGCGCGGGCGCGCGAGTGATACAAGCCCCCCCCGCCCACGCCGTCTGAGCTAGCGGCGGCCGATGGGCGCTACCGGGGGGGCGTGACTTTCTAGCCTCCAGGCACATTCATTTGTGCCTGGAGGCAAGACACTCCCCCCTTCCCGACACTAGTGTCGGAAGGAGATGTACCTTCGACACTAGTGAGGGGAAGGGGACGATCCCGTCGGGGGTATGTCAATCTTGTGCGGGTCCCTTGTGTCAATTGGGAATCTCGCGGAGGACGTCCAATTGGGGAAGTGACGGGCCCTAGCAGGGGAAGGGGAGTGATCACAGCTTCCATGTAGAGGAAGGCTGTGATCACAGCCCTTCCCCCCTCACAGAACGGAGGTCCGTGTTTACTTACACGGACCTCCGATCTTTCAGTGCGGGGGGGCCATCGCGGGTAGCCGGCGGCGATCGAGTCTGCCGCACCCGCCCCCCCCGAACATAGTGAGCGCGCGGGCGCGCCTTCGGTGGCGCCCGCGCGCTCACAATGCTAGTTATCGCGGCCGCCTTCCTGTGACGGCGGTTCGCGATAACGAACCACCTTGTCGCCGTCACGCTGCGGCGGGCGGTCGGCAAGTGGTTAAGGTCCGTACACACGGTGCAATGGTCTTAAGAAAATGGTCGTACGACCGCTTGTTGTACGATCATTCAGCCGTTAGTATGCGTGACTAGAACAGCCGCCGTGCGACGGATGAGTTGGATGAGCAGACTAGAAAACGTTGGTTGTACAACAAGCGGTCGTACGACCATTGTACCGCGTGTACAGAGAAGTTGGCCCAACAAAAGCTGTATGTACAAAACCCGCATGCTCAGAAGTCAGGAACGCCCGGAAGTGTCCGTTTTGGGAAACCTACATTCCTAATTCACAAATCACATTCACCTGAACTTCTTCTTTATACGCTCGTAGCACATCACTACGTTCGGCTTGGTCGTACGATCGCTTAGTGCATGTCAGTACGTGAGACACAACAGCCAACATACGATTTGGGCCGTTCGGTCGTACGACCGTCGCACTGCGTGTATGAGGCTTAAGTTGACTAAAATGTTTTAGTCGACTAAATTAACACTGTTTTCCAAGGGGTTATACCTTCCTATATACCTAGCTGGAGCATTTACATTGTCGACAGTATTTTTTCTGTTACATTAGACACTTTATATTATCATGTTGGGGCGGTTGGTAGCCTCACCCTGTGAATGTAAATCACTGCTTCTAACTATGGGTCGTGACAAGAAATGGACGGGTTTATTGTGAAAACGAGAGACTACTTTGTATCAACACTGTATATTGACATTTTTCACATCAAATAGTTCAAGTCATAGGTGTGCGCACAGGGTGTGCCAGGTGTGCCCAGGCACACCCTAATCACCCTGTGCAGCACAGAGTTCCCCTATTGCCCTGGCAACCCCCCCCCCCATTCCTTCCTCTGCTGTGGGCACACACAGTGGGGTGTTTTACAATAAGTGGAGGAAGGGGGTGGTAAATATGTCATTTAAAGGCCCCTTCCCTTTGTGAATTAACACAGTGAGTGATTGGTACCGTGTGTTTGAGCTTTGGTTGCGCACCCTAATGCAATAGGCTGCGCACACCTATGTTGCACTTATATGCATGCGTTGTACGTAAATAAATAATTTGAAAAAAAAGAGAATCTGGGCATCTCATTACTTTTACAAGGCTGAGAAGGGTCCCTCCCTACAATGCTGCCCATGGTGGTTCCCAGGCTCCCCTGACTGCATGCCCCTGCTACACACGAGAAACGCAGAAAAGAAGTCCCAAAAAAAAAAAAAAAGGCACCATGCAGTTTGGTGCGGTGCATTTTTGCAAACAAGTCTGGGACTTCTTTTCCACGTTTCTCGCTTGTAGGGCAGTCCATTGAAATGAAAGGGGTGCCCTACGTGTGACACGTGGGAGCCAGTGAAGGACATGTGCCCACAGATGGTCACACCTGTAAGTGTGAACTAAGCAGTGGCGGCTGATGCTCAATATTTTGGGGAGGGTGGCAAACAAACCTGCCCCCCCCCCCTCGCGGGAGATGGACAACGGCGATCAGTGGCCTTACCATGGGAGGCCAATGCTGCTCCTGGCTCCAGCTTGCCAAGGGAAGAGCCGGGTCCCTTGCTTCTCCTCCTGGCCGACCATGAAGTGGGTCCTGAGACCCAACTGACCGGGAGACCTAAGACTCCCTGACCAATCAGGTCTCAGGACCCGCTTCCTGATTGGCCAGGAGGAGAAGCAGGAAGACAATAGCAAATATTAATTGGCTAATGTCCCACAACCGGGTGCGCTCTGCGCCCCGAGCCCATCCTTTTTTTAAGCCAATTAGAGCCTCAGGCTCCAATCATGTGCTTAAAAAAAAAACATTGCATGTAGATTAGGGGCCGGGAGCATGGATTAGGGGCACGGCACCCCTGTGCCCCTAATGGACGGGCCACCCCTGGAACTAAGCCTTAAAAAAAACACACAGCTCAATGCTCAAAAAGGTACAAAACCTACTTTGCTGCATTTTTCATGCATTAGGCAGTCCATTGAACTCAATGGGCTGCCCTTTCCGTATGGTGCAAAATGCAGACAAGCGCAGTGTGATTTTGCCCGCATTTACGAAATGCTAAATGTGAGTTTAATCGAATGCGTAAGACGATGCAGCGTGTGATCGTATGTATTTTTGATCAATGCATTTGGTAACTAAACGTTCGCTGATTTTTAGGTTATAACAGGTAAAAAAAAAAAAATAATAAATCATTTTACTGAAGTATTAATAATTCCAGGATTTGATTACTTTGTGTCTTTTATCTCTTGCTGAAGTTCAGCGATGTTCCAATGTTCAGCGTTTTCCTCTGTGAGCCTCTGATCCGCCGCTGGCTGCCATCAGATGGGACGCGGCCGGCGTTTGCTTCTCTCGCTGTATCTGCGCCGGGTACAGATAGCGGTTATTTCTGATAATATGAGGATCAGATGGAGAGCCGGCACGCTCTGTATGCAATAATTCCGGTGAATACGTCTCCCGCTGTGCCTGGCTGTGTGGGTGGGCTTGTTACAGATTTCCTTCGGAAAGAAGTGCGCTCCCCCGATCTCTATTATTATTATTATGAGGGATTATGGCTGATAGACAGGTCAGGACTGGCTGATCTTTAGAATAAAACGTTTTCTTGGAGTTTTTGTTTTCAGATGAGAAGTGCGCCATTTCTGTATTGGTTCCTAGCTGCTGCAGGCGGCCCCCAGTGTTTAAAGTGTGCGCTCACCCTACCATTTATATTGAATGTCACCCCAACACCCCATTACACCTCATTTACATATAGGGCAGTGTTGTAGATGAACGCCTGTTTTAACCATTGACACCACACTGCAACCTCATGCATTAACCACTTCAATACCGGGCACTTTCGCCCCCTTACTGCCCAGGCCAATTTTCCGCTTTCAGCGCTGTCACGCTTTGAATGACAATTGTGCGGTCATGCAACGCTGTACCCAAACTAGGCTGTTAACATTTGTTTGGGACAGACAGAGCTTTCTTTTGGTGGCATTTAATCACCACTGGGTTTTTTATTTTTTTGCTAAACAAATGAAAAAAGACCAAAAAAAATTTTCTTAGTTTCTGTTACAAAATTTTCTAAATCAGTCATTTTTCTCCTTCACTGATATGCAGCACTGATGGGCACTGATATGCAGCACTGATGGGCACTGATATGCAGCACTGATGGGCACTGATATGCAGCACTGATGGGCACTGATATGCAGCACTGATGGGCACTGATATGCAGCATTGATGGGAACTGATATGCATCACTGATGGGCACTGATATGCATCACTGATGGGCACTGATATGCGGCATTGATGGGAACTGATATGCAGCATTGATGGGAACTGATATGCATCACTGATGGGCAATGATATGCAGCACTGATGGGCACTGATATGCGGCATTGATGGGAACTGATATGCAGCACTGATGGGCACTGATATGCAGCACTGATGGGCACTGATATGCGGCATTGATGGGAACTGATATGCAACACTGATGGGCACTGATAGGCGGCATTGATGGACACTGATATGCAGCACTAATGGGCACTAATATGCAGCACTGATGGGCAGTGATAGGTGGCACTGATATGCAGCACTGATGGGCAGCCTTTATGGGCACTGATAGGTGGCACTGATAGGCGGTACTGATGGGCACTGATATGCAGCACTGATGGCAACTGATATGCAACATTGTTAGGTACTGATATGCAGCACTGATAGGCGGCATTGATGGGAACTGATATGCAGCACTGATGCAGCACTGATATGCAGCACTGATGGGCAGCCTTTATGAGCACTGTAAAAAAAGAAAAAGTTCTTGCTAGGCAAAAACAAATGGGAGTTGGGACTTTGAATGAAGCACACGGGGGATACAAAATGAACTGATGGATAAAGTAAAAGTTGTTTAGTAATGAGTAAAAAAGGGTACTGTTACTTATATCGCATACAGGCATGAATAAGGTATCAATCATAGGTATTTGTACATAATAGTCATAATATTGAATAAAATTGTGCATAGGCACAGTACATACCCCCATCCATCAAGTTAAAATATATAAACTAGTACAAGCATATACACAGAATAGTCTGCATGGCCTAGGACCCCTTTATTTCTGTAGAGATGGTACAAGATATGTAGCACACGGCAGCTGATAGCTCTACGCGTTTCGTGGCTGCTGGCCACTCGTCAGGAGCAGGCTCCTGTTAGATCTAAAAAGTTGTTGAAAAGTTTACAATTGGTGATATAGAAGCATCGGGGTGTATACCCCTCCAGAGGCATATTATCCAACTTACAGTGAACTGATATGCAGCACTGATGGGCACTGATAAGCAGCATTGATGGGAACTGAAATGCAGCATTGATGGGCACTGATATGCAGCATTGATGGATACTGATATGCAGGTGGGCGCTGGCAGGCAACATTGATGGGACTGCACTGATGATCAATGCACTAGCCCCCCCCCCTCCCCCTGGCAGGAGGGCCCATAACCGGCACTTCCTATTTACACTGTGATTGGACACAGCTGATCATATGGTAAAGAGCCAAGTTCTGGTTCTGAATAGAGTGTTGAAAGGTTAGAACCAGGTGTGTAAATATGCATGATGGGGCCCCATAGCAAATCTATTAAAGGGCCCCTTGCTCTCCCTCCATTGTTAAGGAAACCATTTTTTCCAATACAGAATCCTATTTGTCTTCATCGGTATCTTATAAAGATTCCCAAATTGTAAAAAAAATCAGTACATTCAATTTATTCAAATGTATTTTCCATAGGATATCCCAACCTGTGTGCATACAGTACTGCTAGGCCCCATAGCAGTTGCGTGGTTTGCTATGGCCACTATAGTTAGGCCCTAGGTGGGAACCTCTGAAAGGTTTTTATTGTTGACTGCGCACCTTTGGAGTGAATCTCCCTCATTATTGGTCCTGGTGACAATTGTCTCCACAAGGTGATGGAAATTCCACGTTTTTGAGGTGTGATGGCAACAGGAGGTGAGGGGGGGATCTTCCAGTAGGGACCTCCTCACTTTGGAGAGATCTCCTAGTACTTCCTGTTGTGTCTCTGGGACATGAAGATAATATAAATCTTCTCAACAGGGGCGTATCATGAAATTAGTAGGCCTGTGTGCAAGCCCACACTGCACCGATCATCCCTGGCTGTCAACCAGGGAGAGATCATCCATGGGTGCAGTGTGGGTCTGAGCACAGTGGGCCCCAAACCCCTCAGGGCCCGTGTTCAGTGAACACCCTGCACCCATGGATGATACACCACTGCTTCTCAATGGGAAACAAACAGTAATCTTTACCTTCTCTATCTCAAACCCTAAAAAAAAGTTTTGTCTTTATACACCAGGGATATGCAATTAGCAGACCTCCAGCTGTTGCAAAACTACAAGTCCCATCATTCCTCTGCCTCTGGGTGTCATGCTTGTGGCGGTCAGAGTCTTGCTATGGCTCATGGGACTTGTAGTTCTGAAACAGCTGGAGGTCCGCTAATTGCATATCCCTGTTATATACACTTCAATACCATTTCAATGACTGCGCTATTCCATTTCTGGAACGTCTACGACCGGCATCCTCAAACTACGGCCCTCCAGCTGTTGCGGAACTACACATCCCATGAGGCATTGTAAAACTCTGACAGTCACAGACATGACTCGGCATGATGGGAATTGTAGTTCTTGAACAACTGGAGGGCCATAGTTTGAGGACCCCTGGTCTACGATAATACTTTTGACTTTCACACGCTATATTTTTGTATTTCATCAACTTGTTCTGCGGTTTACTGCCCCTTCTCCCAGCATCCTCCTCCTCGCCTCCACGTCCCCAGTTGCCAGTAACGGTTTGTTGCTTGTAATTAATTGGGTGTTGACTATCTAAACGTGTCAGCGTCATCCATCTTCCACCGCGAGAGTACATTGTCATATCTCTCCTTTTGCCTCTTCCAGCTTTCAAGTCCATCAATCTCTTATCTCATCTTCGCAGTTCACGTTTAATGTCAGATCAGGCTGGAGCGAGGCCGAAAGGCGCTCGAGGGAAAAAAAAAAAAAAAAAGTTCTCTTTTGAAATGGCACGCGGCATTCAAAAAATTTAAATTTTGCAAAAAGATTCCGCCGTGCCAAAGAGGTTTCTGGAATTTGCATGCATTGCCCGTCCATTCCCCTGTTCCCCTGTCTCTAAACCAGTGGTTCTCAACTCCAGTCCTCGGGACCCACCAACAGGCCAGATTTTAAGTATTACCTTGGGGAGATGCAAACTAGAACACTGCAATCACTGAGCAGCAAATGATATCACCTGTGATGCATTTCAGTTATCCTGCAAACCTGGCCCGTTAATGGGTCCCGAGCAGAGGCGTAACTAAAACCTTCAGGGCCCCGGTGCAAGAAATTATGAAGGGCCCCCTGACCCCTGGCCAGGGCCCTTCCCTCTTCCCACTGATCCTGGGGCCCTTTACTCCTATCGTGGGTCCCTTTATTACGGTACTGCAGTGGGGCCCTTTCACAAGTTCTGCAGCAGGCCCCAGGGGGACCAGGGAAGCACACAGGGGCCCTGGGAACAGCAGAAGACAAGTAAACTGGATAGAGGAAAATGGAGGAGATTGGGTCCTCTAAATGCCACCCCTGCCATCCCTCCTATTCAGGTGTACAAGGGAGGCACATGGGCCCCCTGGACCATGGGGCCCGGTTGCAATTGCAACCCCTGCAACCCCTATCGTTACGCCCCTGGTCCCGAGGACCGGAGTTGAGGACCACTGCTCTAAACGGAGATAAGAAATAAACCGTACCTTGGCTCTTCTGTTGTCAGCCCACCAACTGCCAAACACTTGAAGAAGCAATTCAATTAGAGGCAGGCAGTGTGGACGGGAGATGTCACTGGGTCGTGAAATATATTCTACCCCTTCCCATGTTTCCGTCTGGATCATCTGGTCCCTGTCATTTTTTATTTTTTGCACTTGGCCCAGTCCAGGATTTGCCAACCCACCTCCATAATCTTCATTAGCATGCAAATCCCGGCCATCTGACGAGTCTCCCTCCCCGGCTCTCCCCCTCTCAGGTTGTTTTCTTTCATTTCTTGGATCTTCATGAATTTCATTAGGAAAATAGATTATTATCTGCCTTATAATTCAGACTGAGGCAGGACGAGATGAATAAGTGATTGATACAATCTTCTATGAGCTTTTTAAGCGTTCACTCCTGGTTTATTGTTCCGTAATATTGGGTTCCTTGATTGAATGAAAAAAGACTCGTCGGCAACGAAATCCGTCATTTCATTTTGGAAAATATTCATTTTTTTGTGAGTCTGGTTGCTGCGTGCAACAAGTACGGTCCTTTCTTCTGGCTCTCGTGTCTTAGTAATCGGGGGATTTTATGTCCTGCGCCTGCAAAGTCCAACATGAATTATTCCAATGGATTTTTTTAGTGAAAAGATGGAAGTGAGAGTAGAGTACACTCTGTAATATGGAAAGTACATTGTCCTCTTTTAGGGGACAAGATGTGTTCTTGGTAATGAGCTTGGTTTAAAATTGTATAATATTAATTACAGGGATGCATTCAACTGTTTCCTATTTGCCTCCAGTTGTCGCCAGTTTTTTCTTTTTAAATTAAATTCCACTCAAGGTAAATTCTCAATTTTCAGGTGAATGGCAATTTTGGGCAATTTTTTTATGGAATTTCACCAACAGTGAAATCAGTTTTTATCTGAAATATTTTGCGCGTCCCTGAGTAGAGCTTTCTTGTCTAGAAAAAATACATAGATTAGGAGGTAGCCATATACAGTTGTGCTCATAAGTTTACATACCCTGGCACAATTTATGATTTCTTGCCCATTTTTCAGAGAATATGAATGAGAACACAAAAACATTTCTTTCACTCATGGTTGGTGTTTGGCTGAAGCCATTTACTATCAATCAACTGTGTTTTTATATCATAATGACAACAGAAACTACCCAAATGACCCTGATCAAAAGTTTACATACCCTGGTGATTTCGGCCTGATAACATGCAAATAAGTTGACACAAAGGGGTTTGAATGGCTATTAAAGGTAAAAATCCTCACCTGTGATCTGTTTGCTTGTAGTTAGTGTGTGTGTATAAAGGGTCAATGAGTTTCTGGACTCCTGACAGACGCTTGCATCTTTCATCCAATGCTGCACTGACGTTTCTGGATTCTGAGTCATGGAGAAAGCAAAAGAATTGTCAAGGGATCTGCGGGACACAGTAGTTGAACTGTATAAAACAGGAAAGGGATATAAAAAGATATCCAATGAATTGGGAATGTCAATCAGCAGGGTTCAAACTCTAATCAAGAAGTGGAAAATGAGGGATTCTGTTGAAACCAAACCACGGTCAGGTAGACTAAATAAAATTTCAGTCACAACTGCCAGGAAAATTGTTTGGGATGCAAAGAAAAACCCACAAATAACTTCAGGACTCTTTGAAAACATGAGGTGGGGCTGTTTTATGATGCACAATAAGGAGGCACTGGAAGAAAGATGGGCTGCATGGTCGAGTCGCCAGAAGAAAGCCATTACTACCCAAATGCCACAAAGAATCCCGCTTACAATACGCCAAACAGCACAGAGACAAGACTCAAACCTTCTGCCACAAAGTCATTTGGAGTGATGAGACCAAAACCTTTTCTTTCACTCATGGTTGGTGTTTGGCTGAAGCCATTTATTATCAATCAGCTGTGTTTCCTCTTTTTAGATCATAATGACAACAGAAACTCCCCGAATGACCCTGATCAAAAGTTTACATACCCCAGTTCTTAATACTGTGTGTTGCCCCCTTTAACATCAATGATAGCTTGAAGTCTTTTGTGGGATTTGTGGGTGAGGCTCTTTATCTTCTCAGATGGTAAAGCTGCCCATTCCTCAGTTCCTGGAAATTCTTGGGCTGTCTTGCATGAACTGCATGTTTGAGATCTCCCCAGAGTGGTTCAATGATATTGAGGTCAGGAGACTGAGATGGCCACTCCAGAACCTTCACTTTATTCTACTGTAGCCAATGACAGGTCAACTTGGCCTTGTGTTTTGGATCATTGTCATGTTGGAATGTCCAAGTACGTCCCATGTGCAGCTTCCTGGCTGATGAATGCAAATGTTTCTCCAGTATTGTTTGATAACTGCATTCATCTTGCCATCAATTTTGACCAAATTTCCTGTGCCTTTGTAGCTCACACATCCCAAAAACATCAGCGACCCACCTCCGTGTTTCACAGTAGGAATGGTGAACCTTTCATCATAGGCCTTGCTGACTCCTCTCCAAATGTAGGGTTTATGGTTGTGGCCCAAAAGACTCAATTTTGGTCTCATCACTCCAAATGACTTTGTGGCAGAAGGTTTGAGTCTTGTCTCTGTGCTGTTTGGTGTATTGTAAGCGGGATACTTTGTGGCATTTGCATAGTAATGGCTTTCTTCTGGCGACTCGACCATGCAGCCCATCTTTCTTCAAGTGCCTCCTTGAAACAGCCACACCACATGTTTTCAGAGAGTCCTGTATTTCACCTGAAGTTATTTGTGGGTTTTCTTTACATCCTGAACAATTTCCCTGGCAGTTGTGGTTGAAATTTTAGTTGGTCTACCTGACCGTGGTTTGGTTTCAACAGAACCCCTCATTTTCCACATCTTGATTAGAGTTTGAACACTGCTGATTGGCATTCTCAATTCCTTTGATATCTTTTTATATCCCTTTCCTGTTTTATACGGTTCAACTACCTTTTGCCGCAGATCCTTTGACAATTCTTTTGCTTTCCCCAAGACTTCAGAAACATCAGTGCAGCACTGGATGAGAGATGCAAGGGTCTGTCAGGAGTCCAAAAACTCATTGACCTTTTATACACACACACTAATTACAAGCAAACAGATCACAGGTGAGGATGGTTACATTTAATAGCCATTAAATCCCTTTGTGTCAACTTGTGTGCATGTTATCGGGCCAAAATCACCAGGGTATGTAAACTTTTGATCTGAGTCATTTGGGTAGTTTCTGTTGTCATTCTGATTTAAAAAGAGTAAACACAGTTGATTGATAATAAATGGCTTCAGCCAAACACCAACAATGAGTGAAAGAAATGTGTTTGTGTTATCTATGGGTTAGGATCTACACCCTTTTGCGAAATATCTTCCATGTTAACCTTAGGCGTGACCCTTACGAAGCCCTCCTGGGCAAAACAATTGACGAGCTGTTACGCCCGGAGAGGCAGTTGGCTCATCATCTTTTTACCGCAACTAAACTGACCATCGCCAAATCATGGAAAACTCCCACTCTCAGTTTTTGAGGCTGTCAAAAAATCGCATGAATGATATAATGCTGAATGAAAAGTTGACAGCCATTGTATCTGATACCCACGATAAGTTCCGTAGGATCTGGCAACCCTGGATCGCTTACTCCCAACCCACTGGGTTCGACCAATCACTCCTCTCACTCTAGGAGGCCCCCTGGTGCTCCCCCCGCAGACCCACTCTTTTTCTTCCCACTTCCTCCTTTCCTTTCTTTTTGTCTTTCTATTCTTTTTTCCTTCCTTTTTTTCTTTTTATGTTTTTATGAATGGCAGTTAATCAGTGGCTGATCTGTTTGAGGGCCAGGGTGACTGTCCATTCCTTGCCCCTGCAGACAGCGATTTTGTGACCTGTCAAGCGGCCGTGGTTGTATTACCCCTCTTGGACATACCGGGCACAGAGACTACTTTTTATTTGCTTAGTTGCCCAAGACGCAGTAATACATATTATAATGCTGCTGTAAAGCTTTGCTGTCTAGTAGCTCCACTGTTCCACGGTGGACATCTTTATCAGATGATAAACTATTGATTATATTGGTTCTTTACCACAATTTATATGATTAATGTCATTATTAGGCCTCCTACACACGGACGTTTCTAAAAAAATAAACAAAACGTCGGGCCCGACGTCAAGGAAAAAAAGTCGGCGTTTTTTGGCGTTATGCATCTGCGTTTTTGAGCGTTAGTGAGCGTCGGCGTCAATAGGTGTTTTTTCAAAAAAAATCATCCCTCTGCTATTTTTCAACCTAAAAACGTCGGCGTCAAAAAACGCCAGAAAACGCTGGTATAATAATAGGTGGCGTTTGTTGGCATATTGTGGCGTCAGCGTCAAAAAATGCCAAAACATTACAGCCTCAGAACGCGCTGGCCGTGGGTTCCAGTTTCAGTTCACTAACGCCGACGCCATCTACAGCTCAAAAACGCCGACGTTTTTATGGGGCCATTGACTAACATGGAGAGCTGCAAAAAATGCCAGAAGACGTCGGCCTCATACACACGGACGTTTTTTGACGCCGGCATTTACTGGCGTTTTTTTGCAGCTCTCCATGTTAGTCAATGGCCCCATAAAAACGTCGGCGTTTCTGAGCTGTAGGTGGCGTCGGCGTTAGTGAGCAGAAAGTAGAACCCATGGCCATCGCGTTCTGAGGCTGTAACGTTTTGACATTTTTTGACGCCGACGCCACAATATGCCAACAAACGCCACCTAATATTGTACCAGCGTTTTTTGACGCCGACGTTTTTAGGTTGAAAAATAGCAGAGGGATGATTTTTTAAAAAAAAAACGCCTATTGACGCCGACGCTCACTAACGCTCAAAACCGCCAATGCATAACGCCGAAAAACGTCAACTTTTTTTCCTTGACGTCGGGCCCGACGTTTTGTTTTATTTTTTAGATACGCCCGTGTGTATGAGGCCTTAAAGCATCTCAGATGTCTGCTTACATTTTTGTTTTGTTATGCAATGTCACTTTCTATTTTGCTGTTTGATTACGCCTGTTTTTTTCAATAAAAACCTCTTGTACAAGAAAAGTTTTTGCGTTCTCATTCATATCCTCTGAAAAATGGCCAAGAAATCATAAATTGGGCCAGGGTATGTAAACTTATGAGCACAACTGTATATATTTTTAGCAGAGACCCTAGAGAATAAAATGGTGGTTGTTGCAATATTTTATGTCTCACGGTATTTGCGCAGCGGTCTTTCAAATGCAATTTTTTGGGGAAAAAATGCACTCAAATTAATTTAAAAAAAGCCTAAACAGCAAAGTTAGCCCAAATTTTTTTTGGATAATGTGAACGATGATTGTTAAGCTGAGAGAATCGGGATCTTTATTCTAAGCAAACAAATTGCAATTCTCATTTTAGCCAGAATCCTTACCTGTAAATAGTTTATTACTGGGGCGACGCTCCCCAGGAAAATATTTTCCATACAGGTTCGATTCCGCTATTTTTTATTGTCTTCAGCTATGGCATGGAAAGCCATGAAAAACAAAAAACAAAACCTGACAGGGGTTATAATCCTCCCTTTATCCAAAATGAAATGAAAGTTTTGCCTTTCGTTGTACTTTAAACCCTGAACTGCACAATAGAAATTGATTGCGACTTGCGGTAGAAAATGATCCTCTGCCGTGGAATTTATATGCTGGATCATTTGAACTTGATGCATTTTTTACGCGGCGTGCTGAGATGGCAGAGACCGTCCCGGGCAGCTGTTCTGTTTCATGGAGCAGATTGCGTATTTTATGAATGGCGGTGGGTCAGCGGTGGTTCCTCCTGCCCTCCGTCTCATTTACATGTTCATGTGTGTTTATGATCACCTTATCTGCAGCCTGCATATGTTTTAGTGAGTCGCAGGGACATGCATGTCGCAGGAAACGCCACACTTCAAATATTTCCTGTGAATTAAGACACCTGCTAAGTCAAATCGAAAAGATGCAAATGGAGCTGGCAAGGAGGCTTCTCGTAATGTCGGCTAATTAAAATGTTCTTACACAGGATTCTTTAGGAAGCGGCGCCCCTAGTGGTCAGTGGGTGTCTCTGGAAACGGGCGCATGTCGTCCTTTGAACAGCCATCATGGTGCACCTGGCGGGGCTCCACTCCCAGCTGTGAGACAATTATATCTGATGTATGAAGTTTAATTCAGAGGTCATGCGTAGTTGAATAACATAACTTTTTTATCTCCATTTCTGGCAAGGAATGCAACGCAGAGGAGGTCAATCTTAAATCTGTGTGCATGCTCCAGCATGGCGTCGCTTAAAGTGTTACTAAACCCATACTCGCTGTGGAATCTAAGGGGTTAATTCTCTGCATTGAGTAAGAAGGCGGTTTGATCCTGTCTTCTCTGATCCTCCCCTTCTTCCACTGTACCTAATCCATCTACTGATAGAACATAGCCTTGGGGGCACTCTGCACATGCTCAGTTTGGTGTGTATTACTAGAGAGGCTTTTTTTTTATTTTTTGGACTAGTGCATGTGATCAGCACAGGGCCAATCAGCACTGTCCAGACAGAGGGTCAGGGGTCCTGCATTCTCATAGGACAGTCAGAGGACAATGAAAACTCCTCCTACAAGCTTTAACCAGGCACTAATAGAAGTCACAAGACTGCTATATACTGCTGAGGAGAAAATGTATTTAGCAGTTCATATTTACTAAAATAATTGCATTTCAATGTTCTGTGTACTGTGGGAGAGCAGATATAGTGACTGCAGGCTCCTGGAGAGATTAGATATAGTGACTGCAGGGTCCTGGGGAGATCAGATATAGTGACTGCAGGCTCCTGGGGAGAGCAGATATAGTGACTGCAGGCTCCTGGGGAGATCAGATATAGTGACTGCAGGCTCCTGGGGAGAGCAGATATAGTGACTGCAGGGTCCTGGGGAGATCAGATATAGTGACTGCAGGCTTCTGGGGAGAGCAGATATAGTGACTGCAGGCTCCTGGGGAGAGCAGATATAGTGACTGCAGGCTACTGGGGATGTCAGATATTGTGACTGCAGGCTCCTGGGGAGATCAGATATAGTGACTGCAGGCTCCTGGGGAGAGCAGATATAGTGACTGCAGGCTCCTGGGGAGAGCAGATATAGTGACTGTAGGCTCCTGGGGAGAGCAGATATAGTGACTGTAGGCTCCTGGGGAGAGCAGATATAGTGACTGCAGGCTCCTGGGGAGATCAGATATAGTGACTGCAGGCTCCTGGGGAGAGCAGATATAGTGACTGTAGGCTCCTGGGGAGAGCAGATAGAGTGACTGTAGGCTCCTGGGGAGAGCAGATAGAGTGACTGTAGGCCCCCATTGGATTTCAGAATGGCGGCTCAGCATCACGTGTGGGCGCTACCTGCACCTGCATGCAAATGCAATAAAGAAAGTAGATCTATGCTCCAGCCGATCAATAAGTAAATAAATAAGCAGCAAGTCAATATGATATTTACCCCCATGGATAAGTCCCACATCAACATGAAATCATTAAACAAAAAAAATCGTATCAAATAAAAATGAACAATCTTTAACCTCTTGCTTACTGGGCACTTAAACCCCCCTCCTGCCCAGACCAATTTTCGGCTTTCAGCGCTGTCGCAATTTTGAATGACATTTAAGCGGTCGTGCGACGTTGTAGCCAAACAAATTTTTTATAATTTTTTCCCCACAAGTAGGGCTTTCTTTTGGTGGTATTTCATCCCCTCTGCAGTTTTTATTTTTTTGCGCTATAAACAAACAGCGAAGATTTTGAAAAAAGATTTTTTTTTTACTTTTTGCTATAAAAATTTCCAAAAAAAAATATAAAAAAACAAATTTATTCCTCAGTTTTGGCCGATTTAAATTCTTCCTCATATTTTTGGTAAAAAAAAATCGCAATCTGCGTTTATTGATTGGGTTGTGCAAAAGTTATAGCGTCTACAAACTATGGGAATTGATTTATGGCGTTTTTATTATTATTTTTTTAACTAGTAATGGCAGCGATCTGCGATTTTTATCAGTGCAGAAGTAGTCATGTATCTGGAGTGACTGATGCCATTAGGTGCTTCAATGAGGCTTCGGTGGTGCTTCAATGAGGCTTCGGTGGTGCGTCAATGAGGCTTCGGTGATGCGTCAATGAGGCTTCGGTGGTGCGTCAATGAGGCTTCGGTGATGCGTCAATGAGGCTTCGGTGATGCGTCAATGAGGCTTCGGTGATGCGTCAATGAGGCTTCGGTGGTGCGTCAATGAGGCTTTGGTGGGGCTTCAAGGAGGCTTCGGTGGTGCTTCAATGAGGCTTCGGTGGTGCGTCAATGAGGCTTCGGTGGTGCGTCAATGAGGCTTCGGTGGGGCTTCAAGGAGGCTTCAAGGAGGCTTCGGTGGTGCGTCAATGAGGCTTCGGTGGTGCGTCAATGAGGCTTCGGTGGTGCTTCAATGAGGCTTCGGTGGTGCGTCAATGAGGCTTCGGTAGTGCGTCAATGAGGCTTCTGTGGTGCATCAATGAGGCTTCGGTGGTGCTTCAGTGATGCTCTTGTAAAGCTTTGCTGAAGCTCGGCCCATGCCCTGTGTGTTTGTTGATATCTCACACCTGCAATTTCTCCAAAACAAAGACTGCAGACATGATACAAGAGATGGTCAGAGACTGCAGACATGATACAGGAGATGGTCAGAGACTGCAGACATGATACAGGAGATGGTCAGAGACTACATACATGATACAAGAGATGGTCAGAGACTGCAGACATAATACAGGAGATGGTCAGAGACTGCAGACATGATACAGGAGATGGTCAGAGACTACATACATGATACAAGAGATGGTCAGAGACTGCAGACATGATACAGGAGATGGTCAGAGACTGCAGACATAATACAGGAGATGGTCAGAGACTGCAGACATGACACAGGAGATGGTCAATGACTGCAGACATGATACAGGAGATGGTCAGAGACTGCAGACATGATACAGCAGATGGTCAGAGACTGCAGACATGACACAGGAGATGGTCAATGACTGCAGACATGATACAGGAGATGGTCAGAGACTGCAGACATGATACAGCAGATGGTCAGAGACTGCAGACATAATACAGGAGATGGTCAGAGACTGCAGACATGATACAGGAGATGATCAGCGACTGCAGACATGACACAGGAGATGGTCAGAGACTGCAGACATGATACAGGAGATGGTCAGAGACTGCAGACATGATACAGGAGACGGTCAGAGACTGCAGACATAGTACAAGAGACGGTCTGAGACTGCAGACATGATACAAGAGATGGTCAGAGACTGCAGACATGATACAAGAGATGGTCAGAGACTGCAGACATGGCACAAGAGATGGTCAGAAACTGCAGACATGATACAAGGGATGGTCAGGGACTGCATACATGATACAAGAGATGGTCAGAGACTGCAGACATGGCACAAGAGATGGTCTGAAACTGCAGACATGATACAAGAGATGGTCAGAGACTTCAGGCATTATACAGGAGAAGGTCAGAGACTGCAGACATGCTGAAGGAGACTTTGAGAAACTGAACATGCTATAGGAATTGTTAGAGACTGGGGACATGCTTCAGGAGATATATTACATAAGAAATCACTGCAATAGGGAAACACATGTTCGTTTCTGCAGGGGGGGGGGGCAGAGAGCCATACAAAAAGTATCAAAGGGCCACAGATTGGGCACCATGGATAAAAAATAAGGATTTCACATATAAAAAGGAGAAAAGGGACCATTATAAATGTAAATGGGAATCTCCTGAATTTGCGTCTCATACGCCATGACCCATGTATACTCAGGCAGGTGGGTAGTGCCAGGCCACAAATCTGTAGGGCACATTCCCTTGCATGTATCTGTTGTGCAGTGCAGTTATGAATGTGAGCTCAGCTATCTCTTCCATCAGGAAGCACAACGTGTGACGCGTCTGCTTGTAGCATGGAAAGCGGCTCATTCCTCTGTCTTAAGCACCTTTGATGGGATTACACCATGTTGAATAAGGTTTACCACCATGGATTAGTCTTTAGCAAGAGGCTTCTCCGAATGTGACCCAGATAATATAGAAAGCCATAATCTCCAATGTATAGAAAATCACTGAAGGTTTGCCGCAAGCACGGCTTTTCCAGGAAATCACGGCGGGGACACGGCGGTCGTCTGCGGAGAGCAGACATGGAGAAGAAAACCGCTGGAGTCCAACAAAGAAGGTTTCTGATGGAAAACATCGGATGGGATTATTATTCCTGTGCCCTGTCCAGCTTTTGGCCCTCTGAACCCTTTGTGAAAGCAGATTTAGTTATTTTCTTGGATTGGGGGGAGGGGTGATGGCTTATCATTGGAGACAATCTAATTGGCTTTAGTAGTGGACGCCCCTAAATCTGCAAATCTGGAGAACATCTGGGAATGGGTTGTAAAGCTGGGCTTCAGGCAAACCGCTAAATACACAGATAAAATACAGATAATTGATTTGTATTTCTGGCCATCCAGTCCTGAGATTTACACAGCTCTGCCACAAAGCACAGCCCTGTCTAGCAGGGCAGGGACCTGATTTTTGCATGTTGCAGTTGAGTTTCACTTACAGGTCTTGTTCCTTGCCTACAGCTCCTTGGAAAGGAGGGGGCGGGCTGTGGCCAGTGGGAGCAGAAAATGTCCTGGTATCAATGGGAGGAACAGTGCCCCATCATTGGTATCAATGGGAGGAACAGTGCACCATCATTGGTATCAGTGGGAGGAATAGTTCCCCATCATTGGTATCAATGGGAGGAACAGTGCCCCATCATTGGTATCAATGGGAGGAACAGTGCCCCATCATTGGTATCAATGGGAGGAATAGTGACCCATCATTGGTATCAATGGGAGGAATAGTGCCCCATCATTGGTATCAATGGGAGGAATAGTGCCCCATCATTGGTATCAGTGGGAGGAATAGTGTCCCATCATTGGTATCAGTGGGAGGAATAGTGCCCCATCATTAGTATCAATGGGAGGAACAGTGCCCCATCATTGGTATCAATGAGAGGAATAGTGCCCCATCATTGGTATCAGTGGGAGGAATAGTGTCCCATCATTGGTATCAGTGGGAGGAATAGTGCCCCATCATTGGTATCAGTGGAAGGAATAGTGCCCCATCATTGGTATCAGTGGAAGGAATAGTGCCCCATCATTGGTATCAGTGGAAGGAATAGTGCCCCATCATTGGTATCAGTGGAAGGAATAGTGCCCCATCATTGGTATCAGTGGGAGCAATAGTGCACCATCATTGGTATCAGTGGAAGGAATAGTGCCCCATCATTGGTGTCAGTGGGAGGAATAGTGCCCCATCATTGGTGTCAGTGGGAGGAATAGTGCCCCATCATTGGTATCAGTGGGAGGAATAGTGCCCCATCATTGGTATCAGTGGGAGGAATAGTGCCCCATCATTGGTATCAGTGGTAGGAATAGTGCCCCTTCATTGGTGTCAGTGGTAGGAATAGTGCCCCATCATTGGTGTCAGTGGGAGGAATAGTGCCCCATCATTCGTATCAGTGGGAGGAATAGTGCCCCATCATTGGTGTCAGTGGGAGGAATAGTGCCCCATCATTGGTGTCAGTGGGAGCCCGTGATAAGGAGGGTGACT
>BLSH010296693.1:1045236-1059990 GCA_018402905.1 Glandirana rugosa
AGAAATCGTTCCGTCACCAGCAGAACCTCCACAAACCCCAGCAATACAACCTTATGACGGGACGCCGGGTCAGAGACTTCCCTCCCCTTCGAGACGAAGTCATCCAGTGTCATGTACAACCGTAAGTACCAAGGGAGTTACTTGATATTGAGGGGTCACGGCCGTCGTGAGTACGTCGGGGTCTGGTACCGTGAGGGTGGTGGTACGAACTGACATCCGTTGTGTGTGAACAGAAACATGAGGAGTGGACCAACGGCGGTGTGTGCGAACTGTGGTAGACTCGGTTTATTCAAATAGAACCAGAGTAGTCTGGTGTTCTGTACCAAGTGGCTCAGATGGTGTCAAGCGTGTGTGGCGGCAACCAGGTGAGGAGTACAAAGACAAGTGTGTGTTGCCTACAGTCAAGCATGGTGGTGGGAGTGCCATGGTCTGGGGCTGCATGAGTGCTGCCGGCACTGGGGAGTTATAGTTCATTGAGGGAACCATGAATGCCAACATGTACTGTGACCTACTGAAGCAGAGCTTCCCCTCCCTTCAGAGACTGGGCCGCAGGGCAGTATTCCAACATAACGACCCCACACACCTCCAAGACGACCACTGCCTTGCTAAAGAAGCTGAGGGTAAAGGTGATGGACTGGCCAAGCGTCTCCAGAGCTAAACCCTATTGAGCATCTGTGGGGCTCCTCAAACGGAAGGTGGAGGAGTCATCTGAATGGACAGTGCATACTTCAGGAGCCTGTACAGGCCAGGCATAGCAGAAGATGATTGAAGATAAATATTGTTTACATCACAGGTGTTCTCTCTGCCCCACCTTACCTTTTCAAGTTGTTCAGGTGGAGTTATACTTAAAAGAGAAGTATGGGAATAATTTTAATCATACTTACCTAGGTGGATGCAGCATTTGTCCCCTGCCAGCTTTAAAACTGAGAACCGAGTGATCGAACACCGTCAATCGCTCAGTTCTCACAGCTCCCTGAACTGTCAGTCAGCAGCTCTCTGCTCTGCCACCCCCCCCACCCCCCCATGCTCACAGGAGCGCTTGGGGGAAGCGGCTGGCTCAGGCTCTTAGCGGCTTGCTGAGAGGCTGAGCTGGGTGGCAGTCCAGGCATGTGGGTGGATCCCGACCTTATGGTCGCAATCTTGCCCAAGCCAGGACCGGAGGTGGATGTAGCATCTGTCTCATGCCACCTCTAAGACAGAACTGAGCAATCAAACACCACCGATCGCTCAGTTCTTAGTCTTCAGTAAGCAGAGAAACAGTGACTGTCAGTCCTTGGCTCTCTGTTCTGTCCCTCCAGCACTCACTGAAGCAGCGGGCTGTGGAGAGGGATGGGAGCGGCTTGCTCGTGCTCTCAGCAATTTGTTGAGAGGATGAGCCAACTGCCACTCAGGCATCTGGATCTCTACATTAAAGCCAGGATCTGTCCAGAGCCTGGACTGGCTGAGTGACGTCAGCCAACAACAGACTTTAGCCTGCTGTTGGCTGAATACACACAGGAGTACAGAACTATGTGCACTCTTGTGACCCACAGGAGAAGTATAGCAGAGATTTGGCCCTATATATCCTTTGAGGCAGGGGTGTCAAACTCAATTTTATTGAGGGCCACATGGACATTAAGGTTGCTCTCAAAGGTTATATCTGTAAGACTATGTATACAGAGTTCAGGAGTGGGCTACATACAGAGTGCAGAGTATACAGAGTTCAGGAGTGGGCTACATACAGAGTGCAGAGTTCAGGTGTGCACTATTTTCAGAGTGCAGAGTTCAGGAGTGCGCTATGTACAGAGTGCAGAGTTCAGGAGTGCGCTTTGTACAGAGTGCAGAGTTCAGGCGTGCGCTATGTACAGAGTGCAGAGTTCAGGAGTGTGCTACGTACAGAGTGCAGGGTTCACCTCTCTTTCACAGGCTGTCCACATCTCACTTCCACCCCTTCTCCTTGGTTCTGACTTCTGCACCACTCTCCCCCATACCCCACCTCTGCACACATCTCCCTGTACAACCTTCATCTCTCCCCCCATCCCCAAAAACGTCCTCGCATTTCACCTACACAGCCCGGCTCCAGTACCTCTCGGCAGTGTAGGAGGGAGATCCTTTGCAGGGAGATCATTGGTCGGCATCTGTCCATGCCGTGAGTGTATGCAGGGCAGGCAAGGACCTGTCAGAGCTGCGAGCCACCAAGAGGAAAGCTGTCCTTGTAAACACAGAAGGCTTCTGTGTTTACAAGCAATAGTAATGAGCAGGGAGCAGAGGGCAAGAGCCGGAGGTGGTGGAATGGAGTTCTGCCATGTTCCTGCTGAAAAAAAACAATGGCCTGAGGGCTACGTGAAATGGCCTAGAGCAGGGTTTCTCAATCAGGGTTCTGTGGGTCCCTAGGGTTCCTCCACAAGTTGCTAGGGGTTCCTTGAGCAATGGTCAATTTCTACCTCTCAGATAAATTCCCAATGACCCCATTGATCTTTTTAGCTATCTGTAAGGGGGGTAATTCTTCCCAATGACCACAAGTGTAAGGAGCATTCTTCCCATTGACCATCACACTAATGTATCAGGAGTTGTAGATTTTTAGCAGGGGTTCCCCGAGACCGGAGAATTATTTCAAGGGTTCCTCAGTGTTAAAAAGGGTGAGAAAGGCTGCTCTAGAGGGCTGGATTTGGCCCAAGACCATGGGAAAAATGCCAAAGTCTTTGATCACATGACCAGTTGCCCTTGGAGGTTGAAATATCAGTGAATTCAAATGAGACAAATATAAGGACAAGGCAGGCAACCTCAGCACTCAAACTGTTGTGTAACCACAAGTCCCATGAGGCATTGCAAGACTTTGATAGGCAGAGGCATGATGGGATTTGTAGTTTCAGTACAGCTGGAGTGTCGAGGTTCCCTATCACTTTTATTTTCCCTTTATTTTTAAAGCGGAGTTCAACTCGTTTTTTTGTTTATTAAAAGTCAGCAGCTACAAAAAGTGTAGCTGCTGACTTTTAATAAACAGTAACTTACCTGCCTCCTGGTCCAGCGATGGCTGCGCCCGAAGCCTCGCTCGTCTCCCCCCTCCTCCCGACGGCCCCGCCATTCCTAGTGTGGGCACCCGGCCGGGCTTCATGGCCGGGCACCCACTGCACATGCGCGAGTCCTGCTGCGCATTCCTAGTGGCCAGGCAATCTTCTGGGACCTGTGACGTGTCCCAGAACATTGGCAGGAGGGAGAGGCCGCCTAGGAGGAGAGGAGGAGTCGCCTAGGCGGCCCAGAGGCGGAAGGTGGAAGAGGGACAGGAAGTCCCTCTGAAACCTGGGGACACCCTCCCCCCCCCCCAAAAAAAAATGGCATGCCAAATGTGGCATGTAAGGGGGCGAGGAGTGCTTAAAGTGGAAGTTCCATTTTTGGGCGGAACTCTGCTTTAAGTATACCTTTTTATTTGTATGTTAACCTCTTGCCAACCGCCGATCGGCATCTGACGGCGACAAGGTGGCGCTCCTGCGCAAATCGCCGTCATATGACGGCGGCTGCGAGATCGCGCCCAGTGAGCTCGCGCGCACCGCCGGAGGCGCCCGCGCGCTCACTGTGTCCCGGGAGAGCCAGGGAGCGGGTGCGGCGGATTCGATCTCCGCCGGCCACCCACGATGCCCCCCCCCCGGAGTGAAGGAGCGGAGGTCGGTGTAAGTAAACACGGACCTCCGTTCTGTGAAGGGGGAAGGGCTGTGATCACAGCCTTCCTCTATATGGAGGCTGTGATCACTTCCCTTCCCCTGCTAGGGCAGTCCCCCCACAGTTAGAACGCCCAGGGAACACAGTTAACCCTTAGAGCGCCCCCTGCAGGTTAACCCCTTCACTGCCAATGGCATTTACACAGTAATCAGTGCATTTTTATAGCATTGATCGCTGTATAAATGCCAATGGTCCCAAAAAAGTGTCAAAATGTTCCGACATGTCCGCCGAAATATCGCAGTACCGCTAAAAATCGCAGATCGCCGCCATTACTTGTAAAAAATAAAAAAAAATAAAAACCCCAGAAATGAATTCTCATCGCCCGTAAACGCGACCACTTTTGCGCAAACCAATCAATAAACGCCGATTGCGGTTTTTTTTTTATCGCAAATATGAGGAAGAATATAAATCGGCCAAAACCGATGAAAAAAAATGTTTTTTTATATATTTTTTTTGGATTTGTATTTTACCAAAAAGTAAGAAATTTGTTTTTTTTTTGCAAAATTGTCGCTCTTCTTTTGTTTATAGCGGCGATCAGAAATGACGCAGTGGTGATCAAATACCACCAAAAGAAAGCTCTATTTGTGGGAAAAAAAGGACACAAATTTTGTTTGGGTACAACGTCGCACAACCGTGCAATTTTCAGTTAAAGCGACGCAGTGCCGAATCGCAAAAAGTGCTCTGGTCCTAAAGGGGGAAATCCTTCCGGGGCTGAAGTGGTTAAATCATTTTAATATTATTTATTGACTTATTTTTATATGGTATTTATTTGTATTATATCTGTTTATTACAGGGGTAGTGCGCTTGAGGGTAGTGGATGGGGTTAATTTAGGCATAGTTGCACGTTAATGCACAGAAGCATTGCACACACATCTTGTAATAATATCAGCATGAGGAGCAACAGTTTGAAAAGCCTACAACCCAGAGAAGTGCGGTGGGAACTACGGGTTTATAAATCATATTTTGACATTAATATTTTCCGGAATATAATTACACCATCCCCTTTCCCGCATATGTGTCAGGCAAGGCCCAAATCTCCTTTTATTTGAGCCAGACAAACCGGATTACTGCCCGCCGCCTCCCCCACGATGAATTATAGTCACGGCAGTTTGATCT
Organism: Glandirana rugosa; assembly: GCA_018402905.1. Taxonomy (NCBI): domain Eukaryota; kingdom Metazoa; phylum Chordata; class Amphibia; order Anura; family Ranidae; genus Glandirana; species Glandirana rugosa. The sequence continues at coordinate 1,050,049 of BLSH010296693.1, forward strand.
GGGCGCGGGAGACGGCGGGTATAAATCATAATATTAGGTGGAATGGCATTTAATCCCGCCGAGAGCATTTGGGTGAGGATGAATGTCTGATATCTGGTGTCTGGCTCATTCCCCCCCTCGCCGTACTTTCCCGGATCAAGATGAAATCAGTTGGACGGGATCTGCAGCGTTATACCTCCGATAATATACAGCGGCGAGCGGTGCCGGGGCTTCCTTTTGATGAGTTCTTGCCTTAATAGTCTTATCTCCCCGGCTCCTGTTCCGTCTTCTTTTGTAGCAGCGCCTTTGTTGCCGTTGCACCTCGGTGGCGGCGGGCTAAACGCTCTGTTTGTCCTATTTTTTTTTTTTTGCCGCGGCCTTCTTCAGCTCTGGCACTTTAGCCGGAGCCCCAGGAAGCCACTCAAGCATTGTGCTACATATGAAAAGCTGTTTCTATACAGGAACCCGACACAATAAGACTCGAGAAAGCACATAATGGCCCCCTCGCCCTCTTTTTCTTTTTTTGCTGCTGTTTATGACAGCCGAAGTTTGCAAATAATTTAATCATCGTCCTCACGCCGTAAATGTGATTCGAGAAACACTCTTGGGGTTTTATTTGGCCTCCTCGAGAGACATTCAATCAGCCGGTTTCTTATCAGAGAAATTGAGTTCACTGCTGGCTGTCCGGTAAATGAGGAAGATTCGGTAACAGCGAGCGAGGGAACAGTCAGGGTTTAGGCAGAAATAGAAATCTGTGGCTTTGGGGTCAAGAAATATTCTGTTTGAAATGACTTTTTCTGTTCTGTTTTCCTTGGCTGTACCCATCTCTTTATGTCTTTTCTTTTTTTTCTTGCTACAGGAAAAGATTTTATTCCATGGATGGTGCACTCGTTATTTTTTGAATCTCTATTTTTAAGATGAAGTGCTTGCACTACATATTTCTCATTGAAGTAGAGGGCATTTTTCCTTTGTTTCCTTTCCTGGAGAATAATCCTTGTTTATGTTGAAAGAGAAGAAGGAATGGTCTTATAATGGCAGGGGAGGGCTGGGCCAGGGGGCAGGGTGGCAATTGCCCCCCAGGCCACCCCAACTTATATTTAAAATGGCCGGCGGCCGTTGCCCGCTGGCAATATTTTCTTCTTGTGGAGGAAAAAGGGGCCGGGGGGCGGCCACTAACTAACTGCAAGCAGAGTGGGGCGCCCAGAGCAATGTCTATTATAGGAGCCAGTCCAGGAGGCGGGACTTTGCATGACAGCGACCACGCCAAGTAAGCGGGAGATTCCCGCTCTTTGTAATCCAGCGGCTCTCCTTTCTCTGCATTGCAGGCTTCATTGGATGTGTACTGGTGAGGCTGCATTGATAAGCACTGGTGAGGCAAAGCTGATGGGCACTGAGGCTGCATTAATGGGCACTGATGAGGCTGCATTGATGGGCACTGATCAGGCTGCATTGATGGGCACTGATCAGGCTGCATTGATGGGCACTGATCAGGCTCCATTGATGGGCACTGATGAGGCAGCACTAATGAAGCTGCATTGATGCATTATTTTTGTTAAACCTCCTTTGTTGCTATTAACATTAAATGATGTTACCACATTGTATCATATTTGTCTTGCTTCATAACATCTATATCCATTCTAAAACCAGGTGGGCATAGATAGTGATTTGATTCAGTGGCTTAATGGGCCACTTGACTGGACTTGTCCCCCCAGGCCTAAAGCTGCCAGCCCTCCCCTGTATAATGGGATGACTGGAAACCTTTGGTTTGGGGGGTTGGACACAACCAACCAACCCTTTGGTGGTAGGAACAAAATTCTGAGGGCTAAAGAATGTGGCCTACACAAATGTGCCATGGGGCCTCATTGATGAGTGGGCAAGATGAAGGCAGGGTCTTCGTGGATGGCGCCGTTTATCACAGTCTTTCTAGCCTTTCTAAGACAGAGATCGAGGGTTCCTTCAAAGGTTGCTATGGGCTGCCTCTGAGCTAAGTAACCACTGACAGCAATATTCATATTTCTTCCCTATGACCACACATGTAAGGACCATTCTTCCCAGTGGACATCTCGCTGATGGTAAGTCATATTAAGGAATCATGTGACCACTTATAAATAAATTACCTGTATAATATTTGCCCTCATCCGGCAATTTATTTGGAACAATTGAACAAGGTAGGACTTCAGAACAGCCTAAATTCGACATGTCATTTAAAAAACTGCCTCTTCAGGGATCGCTGTGTTGTGTGTTCAGACAACCTACTGCATGGCACTGCTGTAAAGAGCGCTTACTGGAGCAGCTGTGGACTCATGGGCGTCCGCAGATAGGGGCAAGGGGGGGCAATTGCCCCCCCCTGGAATCAGGGATCGGATCGGGGGTTGCCCACTAGGTCCTTATCCTCTTGGGCTATGTATGAAGTCTCTGATCGTCTCGTGTGCCATGTCCACAGTCTCAGACCATCTCCTGTACTATGTCTGCAGTGTCTGTCCATCTCCTGTAGTATGTCTGCAGTCTCTGACGATCACCTGTAGTATGTCTGCAGTCTCTGACCATCTCCTGTAGTATGTCTGCAGTCTCTGACCATCTCCTGTAGTATGTCTGCAGTCTCTGACGATCTCCTGTAGTATGTCTGCAGTGTCTGATCATTTCCTGCACTATGTCCGCAGTCTCTGACTGTCTCCTGTACTATGTCTGCAGTCTCTGACAATCTCCTGTACTATGTCTGCAGTGTCTGATCATCTCCTGTACTATGTCCGCAGTGTCTGACCATCTCCTGTACTATGTCTGCAGTCTCTGACCATCTCCTGTACTATGTCTGCAGTCTCTGACCGTGATAATGTCAAAAAGCGGCATAGCATGGGTGACCTTAAAATGATGCCCCCCCCTGAAAAAATTTCTGCGGACGCCCATGTGTCAACTTACAGTCAACTAGAATAGGTCGGCTCATTTGACCTTCCAATTTATCAAGGTGTTTTCGTCTTCTGAACTGACTGTTTTTTGTTTTTCACCCCATTCCTTGTACAACTCTAGACCAGGGTTTTTCAACTAGGGTTCCTCCAAAGGTTTCTAAGGGTTCCTTGGAACAATGAGCAATTTCTACCTCTCAGATAAATTCCCAATGACACCATTGATCTTTTTAGCTATCTGTAAGGGGGGAATTCTTCCCAATGACTACAAGTGTAAGGAGCATTCTTCCCATTGACCATCACACTAATTTATCATGAGTTGCAAATATAGAAATTTTAGCAGGGGTTCCCTAAGACTGGAGACTTATTTCAGGGGTTCCTCTATGTTGAAAAAGGCTGCTTTAGAGACAGTAGGACAGCCTTTCTCAACCAGGGACCTTCCAGAGGTTGCTAGATGTTCCTTGAGTGCCTCTCAGATAGGTTTCCTCTGACACCAATCATCTTTTAAGGGGGGATTTTCCCCAATGACTGCAAATGTCAGGAGCATTCCTCCCAGTGAAAACCATGCTAATGTACCATGAGCTATAGATATAGTAATTATTAATGGGCTCTCTGAGACCGGATAGTTATTTTAAGGGTTCTTACACATTAAAAAAGATTGAGAAAAGCTGGTTTATCTCGACTGAAGTTAATCCTGAATAAAGGATGATGCTAAATTCAGACAGAATTTCGCAGATTCAGAAAGCCCCATACACATCAAAATTCCATTATTTTATGGTGATTCACATTTCCAAAAGGCTTCTTGGAGAAAGAAACCAAAGACTGCTCACAAGGCTTGTTCTGCCTTTACATCTGCTTTGTCTGTACCCTGAGCCACCTTAGCCTGGCTGCCAGAGCCCAACCAAGTCCTGCCCATCTATTTTATTATCCTTGGTAAAATTGGTAAAGTGGCTTAGGCTGTCTGTCTCCATCATCTTATCAGGCAAGGTTGTATAGAACGTTCCAAACTGTTCTGCATAATTTTGTATCATTTGCTGCCTTTTGGGGCTTGGTTTGGATTTCCGATGACTTCCGCGGGACTTCCAAATGGGTAACAGGGAAATTCCAAATTTCAGAGGTTCACGAGTTTTTAAAGTAGAAGTAGGACCAAAGCTCTACAGCTGACAGCTGGTCCACACCCACAGGGATCTAGACTTTAATTTTGGAATCCACCCAGATGCCTGACTGTCAGCTGGCTGAGCCTCTTGCGCACTGGCGCACCAGTGACCATGGGTGTCCGGAGAATTTTTTTCAAGGGGGGGGGGCATCATTTTAAGGTCACCCATGCTCTGCCCCTTTTCGACAATGTTATTATCACATTATCATGGTCAGAGACTGCAGACATAGTACAGGCGATGGTCTGAGACTGCAAACATACTACAGGAGATGGCCAGAGACTGTGGACATAGTACAGGAGACGGTCAGAAACTGCATACATGGCTCAAGAGGATTAGGACCTTGTGGGGAACCCCTGATCCGATCCCTGATTCCAGGGAGGGGGGGCAATTGCCCCTACCTGCGGACGCCCATGCCAGTGACCGCTGGAGGGGCAGAGCAGAGAGCTCACTGAAGACAGAGAACTGAGCGATCAGCAGTCTTTGATCACTCAGGTCTTGGTCTTAGAGACGGCGAGGGATAGACACAGCATCAGACCACTGCTGCTTGCACCTACAGTATGTAACTTTGTTTTCTTATTATTCCTGCACAAATCTTGGAAGATTTAAGCTGATCCGACTTTTCAGAACACCTCTTCTTCCAGCATTATCTTCTTTTTGTGGTTGATGGCATTTGGTCATAATATCTCAGTGTCTCAGGGTGTCAGTACTGAAACAGTTCTCACTGCAAGATGCTGTGATCGTAGGACTGACTAGAGAGCAGATACCTACATAATGTCCACCATGTGTCACTGACTGTAGGTCCTGCACTAATTGGTGTCTTAATACTAAAGTATTTACACCAAGGGCCACCAGCCCAACATATCTTAATAGTGCTGGCCCAGGGGGGAATTGCCCATTTCTCTGTTTTCTTCTTCTAATTGCATGCTCATTGCACTGCATCACAACTAATTGGCCTCTTGTGCTACTTCTCTCTCCCTCAGAGAGGTTGGCAACACCCCAACCTTTGCAGCAAGGAATGGAAGGGTGACGCATGTCAAAAAAACAACAAACAAAAATTCCCAGCACACTTACCAGCCAGCCTGAAATAAACCCAATCAACCCTGTCTAACAGTTCACATTAAAACAAGGGGTTTAGTTTGAACACATTTGCAAATATATGTGTAAGCTGCAGAGGCCACATCACGGCTCCTCAGTGTACTGCAGTCCTAACTCTATAATTCTGAGAGACTCCCAGGTTGGAGCACATATATAATAGATAGATTAAGGGCAGGTATGCCTGGAGGGAGCCCACCCCTCCTTATTAGTATAGGGACGCACTGGACACCCAGCACATAGCACAATGGCAGCAAAGGTATCCAGTGCATCCCCTCACCAAATCACCAAAATACAAAAATATGGCCACCACCCCAACCTATAACTGGCCTTTGCAGCAAGGAGCACATGGAAAGGCGACGCAGGTCAAAAAATAACAAACAGAAATTCCCAGATCACTTACCAACCAGCCTTCAACAAACCAAATCAACCCTAACAGTTCACATTAAGGAGTTCTCCCTCCCTCTGCAAGAGGCTGATGCCAGGTCAGATTGAGGTACTAACACAGCTTGCATTTAATAAATAAATGTATTGTTGTGTAAATGAATATGGAGTGACATTAATATGTTCCTTTTAAATCTGCCTGGAGTTTAGTGTCAAGTGTTTTTACACTATATTGACAAAAGTATTGGGACGCCTGCCTTTACATGCACATGAACTTTAATGGCGTCTTAGTCCATAGGGTTCAATATTGGGTTGGCCCACCCTTTGCAGCTTTAACAGCTTCACCTCTTCTGGGAAGGCCGTCCACAAGGTTTAGGAGTGTCTATGGGAATGTTTGACCATTCTTCCAGAAGCGCATTTGACGAGAAGGCCTGGCTCGCAGTCTCCGCTCTAATTCATCCCAAAGTTGTTCTATAGGGTTGAGGTCAGGACTCTGTGCAGGCCAGTCAAGTTCGTCCACCCCAAACTCGCTCATCCATGTCTTTATGGACCTTGCTTGTGCACCGGTCCAAATCATTTGGTGGAGGGGGATTATGGTGTGGGGTTGTTTTTCAGGGGTTGGGCTTGGCTCCTTAGTTCCAGTGAAGGGAACTCATAAGGCGTCAGCATACCAAGACATTTTGGACAATTTCATGCTCCCAACTTTGTGGGAAGAGTTTGGGGATGGCCCCTTCCTGTTCCAACATGACTGCCCACCACTGCACAAAGCAAGGTCCATAAAGACATGGATGAGCAAGTTTGGGGTGGAGGAACTTGACTGTCCTGACCTCAACCTGATACAACACCTTCGGGATGAATTAGAGCGGAGACTGTGAGCCAGGCCTTCTCGTCCAACATCAGTGCCTGACCTCACAAATGCGCTTCTGGAAGAATGGTCAAACATTCCCATAGACACTCCTAAACCTTCTGGACAGCCTTCCCAGAAGAGGTGAAGCTTTTATAGCTGCAAAGGGAGGGCCAACTCAATATTGAACCCTACAGACTAAGACTGGGATGCCATTAAAGTTCATGTGCGTGTAAAGGCAGGCGTCCCAAGACTTTTGGTAATATAGTGTGTATGTGCATGACAGCTAGCATAATGGTGGTTCTCTCGTTAGTACTTGCTCAACTTACTGCCCAAACTTCATTGTTTCAATGACTGATCAACTAATTGCAAGCTCTTGTTCATCGCTCACTGGCTTACCTAGGCACCCTCAGAAGTCCTCCCTGTCTCTTATATAGACCCATCCCTTATGATATGTGACAGTGACTGAGCTTCTCTTAAGTGAGATCTGATCTATGGCTGTAATTATCTCCTGTGCTGAGCTTAATTTCTTTTCCCTGGCAGTAGGGAGGCTCTGTTATGTGAAAACAGAGTTTTTATTGGGTTCAGAGGTGTTCATGTAGCGGAGAGTCATTTCGGAGGCTATCTGAGAAGGCAGAGCAGCCACTAACCCTGTCTGACATTTAGCGTTGTGAAATATGTGAACCATTTATGCTGTAAATCTGCCGCTTTTCCAAAGGATGTAATGTTTATTTTTCATATCTTTTTGGCTCTTATATAATTGCTTTCATCCATAGCCCAGGTCTGTCACTGGGTGCAGCCTGGAACCTCCAACGTTCCGGGGACTTCCATGTCTCTGCAGGTATAGCTGCCTGTTCTATAGGTCTATGGACATTATGGCAGAGATATAGCTATACAGATACTGTACAGGGGGCTTTGTCCCCATAGGACAGGAAGTGTGTCACTGGCAGGATCGCCAGGTACAAATATAGAAAAAAGAGTCTGCATAAAGAAAACTAATACAACCACCATATTTAAAGACTGCAGTATATTACATTACATGCAATATACATTTACTGCCCACTTTATTAGGTGCACCTTGCTAGTACCGGGTTGGACACCCTTTTGCCTTCATTCTCCATGGCATGGATACAACAAGGTGTTGGAAACGTTCCTCAGAGATTTTGCTCCATAGTGACAATGATGGCACCACGCAGTTGCTGCAGATTTGTCGGCTGCCCATCCATGATGCCAATCTTCCACCACATCCCAAAGGGTCTCTATTGCAGTGGTTCTCATCCCTGTCCTCAGGTACCCCCAACAGGCCATGTTTTGGGAATTTCCCTTAGATAAAATAGGTGTCCAAATACAAAGCCATTGACAATGATTTAAAGCACCTGTGCAAGACAAAGGAAAACCTGCAAACATGGCCTATTGGGGGGTACTTGAGGACAGGGTTGAGAACCACTGCTCTATTGGATGAGATGTGGGGAGTGTGGAGGCCATTGGGGTGCAGTGACCTCATTGTCCAGTGGTGAGATGATTGAAGCTGTGTGCCATGGCGCATTATCCTGCTGGAAGGAGCCATCAGAAGATGGGGGCACTGCAGTCATAAAGGGGTGGACATGGTCAGCAACAATACTCAGGTAGGCCGTGGTGTTTAAACCGATGCTTAGTTGGTACTAAGGGGCCCAACGTGTGCCAGGAAAATATCCACCCCACCAATACACCCCCCACCACCAGCCTGAACCGGTGATACAAGGCAGGATGGATGACCAGAGGCTTAACTAGAACCTTCAGGGCCCCGGTGCGAGAAATTATGAATGGGCCCCCCCCGACCCCTGGCCAGGGCCCTTCCCTCTTCCCACTGATCCTGGGGTCCTTTACTCCCATTGCGGGTCCCTTTATTATGGTACCACAGCAGGGCCCTTTCACAAGTTCTGCAGTGGCCCCCTTTCTGACATCTTCGCCCCCTGAAATGCCAGGGCCCGGTCACAATTGCAACCTTTGCAATCCTGATAGTTCCCTCGCTGGTGTCAGTAGTTTTTAATTTTTATATTCATTTTATTATTTTTTTAACCATTTCATTTTATTTCTTTTACAATTTTATTTTTACAATTTTTTTTAGGAGCTCTGTTGGGGGGCTTTGATGAGATATCAGGGGGTTTAAACAAACCTCAGCCCTCAATCTCCATCTGTGTAACCTCAGCTGCACAGAATGAATGGACAGGAATAGCTGTGCACCGAACCTCCCATTCATTCAGAAAGGGAAGTATAGTAAAAACAGTTTACTATGCTTCAGTTATGAATGAACCAATTGGTAGCAATCACTGACTCTGTCCATTCAGAAAAGGAAGGAGCTGGTAAATGACAAATGTACCGACCCGTTCCCATCTCTCCATCATGACTCATCTTCTACAGGAGGGGGGAAGACAGCAGCTCTGTGGGGGGGACCAGGGAAGCACACAGGGACCCTGGGAACAGCAGAAGACAAGAAAAATGGATAGGAGGGGCGGCGGGGGCAGCATAGAGAGGAACCAATCTCCTGCATTAAGAGGAAAATATAGGAGATTGGCTCCTCTAAATGCCGCCCCCACCATCCCTCCTATCCAGGTGTACAAGGGAGGCATACGGGCCCCCTGGAGCACGGGGCCCGGTTGCAATCGCAACCCCTGTAGTTACACCCCTGGCGATCTCTTTTCTGTGTTTCTCAGGCATAGGGCAGCCCATTGATATTATTGGGCTGCCGTATACATGATGCACATGAATGTGTGAAAATTTGTGCAGAAACTCGCTGCGCTTGGTCACGCCTGTAGATGTGAACCAAGCCTTCCATGCCAACATACAGTACGAATAGGGTTGCCACCTTTTCTTCAGGTCACACCCGAACACTTTAGCGGTGTGCAGCAACTTTTTTTTGTAGTATAAACTATATATATATATTGCTATTAAATAAAATTTTTAATGAAGTTAATAACAAGAGTTCCCCTTTACATCAGAGTCCACAGAGTTCCCCTTTTACATCTGAATCCACAGAGTTCCCCTTTAACTGTAAGGGGGGACTCTGCAGACTCTGTGGCCTCTGGTTTAAAGGGGAACTCTGATGTAAGGGGTGCTCTGAGAACCCTGATTTACCTTGATGTACTCACTCAGAGGCAGGACGGGGGGGGGGGGGGCTTTACTCACAGACAGGGATGAATGGGGAGCTCACTTGCCCCTTGACAGTTATCACCTCTCGCCCAGATGTATCTGAGGCTGCTGGACTTCAAATTTCCAGCCCTGACTTTCCTGCTCTGAGGCACAGTGCTGGGGATTGGAGTGTGGGGCAGACACAGAGGGGTAGGGGTGGGAGGAAGAGGTGCAAATCGAGCCCTCTCTCCTCTCCCGTCTGTGTGTGTTTGGGGGGGATTGTTAGTGCTGCTTTGGGCAGTGTGAAAGAGAATGTAACAGACACTCCCAGCTTAGACAACTGCAGTCAGGGAAGCCATAGTGCAGTCTGAATAATGTGCCCGGGTTTTAGGCAGTCTGAGACCCGGACACGTGAATCCAAACCCAAACTGTCTGGGAGTTCCCCGTTCACTCGAGGGGTAAGTAGGGACAGACACTC